>CAOJCR010534800.1:0-11985 GCA_948330485.1 Euphorbia neoarborescens | reverse complement strand
TTTGATTCTTTTTAATAAGTTAGAATTTGTAATAAATGGTTTCGAATAATGGTTAATTCTTTGTTGAACTTAATAATTGAATGAATATTTGGGATTTAATTATATTTGTGTTTGATATTGATAGCGATGGCCTAGCTTTGTGCATTGTTTCCTCCAATGCACGTGTGTATAAGCCGGGTCGTTGCAACTATAGTTTTGGCTTTATGGCCATAAAATATATCTGTATAGCCATTTAGTGTACAAACAAAATGGCTCATGGATCAAGATGATCCAGATTTTCTATGTTAGGTTATAACTGTATGGTTATAGATTATACCAGTACGTGTAGACTGCGACATGTACGACTCTTGCTGAGCTGATAGAGTTCATTAGTTGTAATCTAAATTAGTGCGGTTACTGTTAACCTCGTATAAAACTATATATTATATCCATACGAACACAATCTATAGTTGTACGGTGCAACAATGACCGTACGAGTTTAGTTTATCAAAATAGAAAATTTTCTAACTAACAGAAATCGATCCAAACAATAACAAAATTAATAAAAAAAAGCATAAAAAAAGGAGTTTAAGGGTCTCATGGTTATCTTTCCTATCGTCAATCCTCAAATGATTGAGAAAAATGCCAAGCGAGTAAATATATCCAATGTTAGCTCTAAAATCTACGTTTGGGACTAATTGAATTGGTTTTTTTAACCAAAACTAGCTTAGAATTTATCTTATAAGGAGCTTGTCAGAAAACCAAGAAATAAATTAAGCTTTAAATTAGTTTTATGGATTAAAACAACCTAAAATGATTTTTTATGAATATTTAGTATAAATAGAAAACGAATGTAGCATTAGCTTGTCAAAATAACCTTTGATGAATCACCAAATCATTAAAGTTTATTCTGATTCGTCAGAATAGAAGAGAAGAAACAAATTTTCTCTCACTAAAACTCTCTTTTTCCTCTCTCTAAATCTATCTTTTCCACCAAAAATGAGTGCCCCTCCCTAGGTTTTGCAAAAAATATGTTTATATAGTCTAAGGTCCAGGTTAGGTGATTTAGGTTTGGGTTAGCTAATTAAAATCTTGCCCAAAATCATTTTACAGATTCTATCGGAGGATTATATCTGTACGACTATAGTTATATCCATACAGATAAAACTATGATCGGGCAAATATAAGTCGTTTTTATCATTATGAATATAAACAAAAGTCGTGTGGCTCTAGTTTATAACTATGCAAATATATGAAAATTCTTCTGATATAAACTTTAAATCACTGACTGTTGGACTCGAATTTTGATATTTGTATTTGGATTTCTCATTCTTTAGATTTTTTATGGTTGAAAGATCATATGTTGACATGAATGTTAGGCGAATGCTATTTCATCATACACCTGAGAAAATCTCGTTCTTACACCTATAAATCGCAATAGATGTGAGAACCACATTCTGTGTCCAAGACCCAATATGTATAAACAACAAGATTGATCTGAATCGTATAAATACTTGAAGAACTGGATTAGCTCTTTTTCTGCTCTCCCTTAAGCTTATGACAAGCATTTTTTCAGTGCCCCCTTTTCCCATAATGAAAACAAGGATCTTTAGGAGAAGCTTTTTGCTTAGGCCTATTAGCCTTCTTAACTTTATCCTTGGCCATTTGAGCTAATTTGTTTTTTTGAATCTTTATACTTTTGGCATGCTAAGATGCGAAATTGATAATAATTGGTGAGTTGTTCTAATTATGACAACTAAGGTAGTAATATCTATTAAAAATCCTACTCATAAGTTACATTTCCTTTTCCTTTAAAACCTCCTTCACGGTTTTAATACCCAAAATTGCAGGTACATCAGATATTGGTAACTCTAGGCCCATTTCACTTATCCATGGGGTGTACAAGATACTCTCTAAGCTTCTTGCAAATAACCTCAAGCATGTTCTCCCTAAGGTTGTTTCGGATTGTCAATTTGGATTTGTGAAAGATAGATGCATTCATGAATGTTCATTCAGTGCCAATGAAATTGTATTCCATCTACATTTTAATAGGAGACTGGGCTTCCTTTTGAAACTTGACTTCAGGAAGGCATTTGACAGTGTCTCCTGGCATTATTTGCATGCTATCTTGGTCAGTATGGGTCTCTCTGCTACTTGGAATCGATGGATGAATGGTTGTCGTAGGGATTCCTCAACATCAATCTTGTTTAATGGCTCACCCACAAAGTCGATTTATCTTCACAGGGGTGTTAAGTAGGGCAATCCTCTTTCCCCTTTTATTTTTCCCATTGCCGCTGAGGGTCTCAAGCATTTGATATCAAGGGCCATTAATAAGCATATTCTATCGGGCTTTAAGCCTTTTTATGATGGTAATGATGTTTCAATTTTACAGTTTGCAAATGATACTTTGTGTTTTCTCCCAGCTAAGGAATCCAATATAATTAACATGGGGCGCCTTCTTCGGTGTTTTGAAGCAGTCTCTGGACTTGGATTTACTTTTGGAAGAGCAGCTTAATCAGGTTGAATGTTTCAGATAGTTTTACTTTAAGCTGTGCGAATCTCCTTCATTGTAAGGTTGATTATTTTCCCATTACTTATCTTGGTGTTCCTATTTCATATAAGAATTTAATGATAATTGAATGGAATCCCTTATTACGGAAGCTTGAATCTATGCTTGCTCTCTGGCAAGGCTCGTGTCTCTCCTATACTGACCGTTTGGTGCTATTGAACTCGGTAATCAGCAGTATTCCCACTTATTTATTATCACTATTTCGTATGCCAATGGCTACTTGTAAAAAACTTGAGCAATATATGCGAAACTTCCTATGGAGAGGCAATGCTACGGAAAGGGGGTTTTGCAAAATTAGTTGGTCTTCGATTTTCCAACCTTGGCTCTTAGGGGGTTCGAATTTGGATTCCCTCAAGGTGAAAAATGCAAGTCTCCTATTGAAATGGTTATGGAAGCTTCGTAATGATTTGATAAATTCCTTATGGGCGCCTATTTGCTTTCGGAAACCTGCTTTGAGGGATTGGAATTTCTCGAATTTGTGCTACTTCTCGCCTATTTGGAAAGGAATTCTGAAGTGCCGTTACTTGGATATTTTGATTTGGGACTGCTTCTCTTCTCACTTGACAGTTGTCTTTGGTACGGGCAAAAACATTAGTTGTTGGCATGATGTTTGAGTTAATGGTTCAGTTCTGAAAATCCAATATCCGATTCTATATGATCTCGCTGTTAATCAGGATGTTTCAGTGCAGAAATCTATTTCTTCCATGAACTTGTATGTTGGGTTCCCATTCTAGTTTCTTCGTTTCCATTTAACCAAACAACAACATCTGTAGAACCTGTCAGAACTTGTGCGATCTGTCACCACATCATCGGAAGCAGATCGGTTTTTATGGAAGGGTGCGCAGTAAACACCAACAATCTTTTGTCAACTTCTTACAACTCGTTTTGTACGGGACACATGTAGGCAAAGGTGGTCCGCTTGTTGGAGTTCTGAAGTCCAATCGAAGATTAAATTCTTCTTCTGGACGGTTTGTCATAGAAAGCTACCCACTATGGATATGCTTGTTGAAAGGCATATTGTACTGGATTCGGATGCCTCTTGTTTCTTTTTGGGGGAAGTTGAATCTCAAGAACATATTCTATTTCATTGCTCTTCTTCTAGAGTTATTTGGTTGCAGCTTTTCAAAACAGTAGACTACTCTTTCTTTATGCCCTGTCATGCGCACGATTTTCTCCTCCAATGGCAAGATCTCTTTCAAAATTCCAAAAAGAAGTCTATCTTTACTTCCCTGTGGCTTTTCCTTTGTTGGAAAACTTGGAAGCGGCATAATAACGTTATCTTCAATTTGGGTCTGGAAGAAGAGCAACGTGCTGAAGATTTATTTTACAAATGTGTTAATCAGTTGATTTTCTTTTGGAATTGTAAACACCCTCAAGAGCGTATTTCTATTTCGGATGTAATCTTTTGAATATGACATTGTAGTTTGGTCCTCCGCTCAAGGTCCTCTCTTTGCTTCTTAATTTTAATAAAATCTGGGGCTCTAGGATTAGTTGGTTTCAATGAGGTGCCGACATAGTCGGGATGTCTTCCTCTCCTGCTGCCTCTTAGCCTGTACTTTTTTCAAAAAAAACATCTACATATTTTTATTTTTTTTTAATATGAGAACATATAGGTTTAGCAAAATGAAATAAAATGTTCTTAGTGCTAGTACCACTACAAGAAAAAGTATGTGTAGCGACGCTTTATTCAGTCTTTAGAGGCGGTTATAACCGCCTCTACAATTAATAGAGATGCTTTCTGCACCGCCGCAAAACTGTCGCCAAAGGGGGATGCAGCAAAGGATACGATGGCCGTTAGCAAGGTCTGCCAGGATAAAAAAATTGTAGAGGCACTTTTTTAGGGGTTGTTATAACCGCCTTTATATATTCATGTGGGATAAAAAATTTGTAGAGACTCTTTTCTAGGGGCGGTTATAACCGCCTCTATGTATTCATCACCTACAAAATCATCACCAACTATATCATCACCTACCGAATTTTAATAGGTAATGACAATATTATTTTCTAAAATAATAATATTATTGTTAATTATACACTACATATTGTAAAATTTAAATTTTGGATAGAAGAGAACTCAATAATAAATATCTCATGTCAAGTCTTTAAGAAATGACAAAATAAACTTCATCGTAACCTATAATCCTTTAAAAATGCATAATCCTTCTTCCTAAAGCAATTACTAGGAGTAAAATCACTCTTCGCGGTTCAACATCAAGATCATTCAACATCAAGATTTGTTCACAAAACAAAAATTTTCTTTGACAAACAATCAGAGTAAAGTAAAGTTATAGGTAATTTATAATAGCCAGCAGATCTTGTCTATCATTGACTCTGTTGAAGCCAACGACTCAAGTCCACATCAATTGCTGCCCTTTCATTTCTATTTGTGGTCCGCAATCACAGGACAGCGATTATTATTGATCAGATGTCAAAATAATGGAAATATAGAATGCTACTGCAGATGCTAAAAATAATCTGACAAGGAACAAATAAATCTGCCACTTTGCACATACAAGAAGAAAACGAGTCAGTTGTCATGCATTACATGTAATTCTAGAGAGCATAAGTTAGATTCAGAGCTTTCCAATCTGCAGGATTCAGAGCCAAGTTGATATTTTACATTTACATTTACTGAATACTTTTCGATGAAATAACATAATGCTTTTCAATTCTTTAGAATTTAACTAAATATTACATAAAATTCAACTACGGAGTGGAGTTTTCTGTAGATGACATCTGCTAGTGTTACATAAAGAGTAGAAGATTTAATAGTAATCCAAAATGAACAGGGCAATTAAGTTTACATTACAGGGTTCTGTAATTTTTCTAACACTGGAAATTCTTAAACAAAAATTCCTGTAATGTTAAAAGCTCTAGTTAGGCAGAAAACGGGGCAGTGATACTTACAATTGGCTCAAAATCAGGGCTAGACAAGTTAAAAGTGAGATTCCTCATCAATAGCAAAACCTGAAAGTGAACTGAGCCCTTTGAACTTTAATGATAAGAAGATAACAGATAAAAGCTTACCATGAAGTATAGGAGCTTGTTTCCCTTGTTTTCTATTCTCAGAACCAGCTCCTGTTCTGCATAAAGTGCCCAGACTATTAACTCCCTTTGCGGTTCCCTTTGATCCGATATCAACTGAATCAGCAGCATAGAGCATAATAAGTGCTAACAGCTCCTTCTATCAAATATATTTTACAAATTCTGTCATAAGAAAATACTGCATAAAGAACCATGCATGCCTTCAGCTCTATGGAGATCAGGAAATTCATCTTGTGATTCCATGATGTTGCCTGTTGCAGTGTTTATCAGTATTGAAGTATCATCCCAAGGAGGATATCCAAAGGACAGGAAAATCGATGAAGAAGGGTAAGCCATCGATGCGGCAAGCGGTACTAAGACTGCAAATATAAATACAATACAACAAACTGGGCAATAACTTGACATTCCAAAGTAATCTCCAAAGCATCATCATGTTATTGAAAGAGCCAAACCAATTTTAGACGCATTTTGTGGATAAGGATGAGCAGGTTTGCGTTTAGGATAAGGAGGAGGTACATGTGCAATTCTCCCATTCTTTTTAACCTTCAAAAAGTATTTCTGAGCATGACTTCGAATCTAAAAAGGCAAATAATCAGTTAAAGGTCTCCGAAAAAGATAACCTACAAACAAGAAAAGCAGCAAGCTCAAACCAGAATCACTGTCTTTGAACCCATAAAATCCTGTGTCTTTTTCCAGTGATGATCAAACATAAAAAAAGACGAGTATTGACAAATTCAGGACTCAAATCCATCACATAATATTCTAAAAAACCATGTTAAAAACATTGATGCACCATATAATGAGGGAAGGAAGTTTTTTTTAAAATAATTATTCTTCAAATATAAACAACTTATCTAATGTAATAATTAGATAAACTCAACTAACGTATAAGCCCGATCAAAACTGGATAGAAATAGACACACCTTAATCCAAGCCAAAAATTTAGGCCTGCCTAATGTGATGTTATGGTTGAAAACTTTTAAAAAGGAGATATGGAATCTTTTAACAAATGGTATATAGGAAATATCAACCAGAAAAAACAAAATGTCGAACTATCAGAAGTCACAGAACAAGCAATCCTCGCATTGATTACCAAATAGTTTAGTCAGGTCTCTGTTTTTCAATAACAAAGAGAAGAATCTGACTTTTGAGTGTTAAGGAAAGAAGAAGAACCAAACAAACTACGCAAGGGAAACTTACCAAACTGAATTCGTTACCAAGGAAGAATGGCCCATCATCAAATTTTTTAAGAGAACTTTCCAAGTAATCAAAAGCAGAAGCTAAAAGCAAATAAGAAACACAAGTATAGTTCATATGAGGAAGAGAGAAGACTAAACTTAAAAATGGAAAAGTTACAAAACCAACCACTATCTTTAATTAAACCTCCCTTCATTGATGAAAACAAAGTTCCAATAAATTTATCAGTGTAGGCTAACAATTCTTCAATAAACTCTTTCTTAGCAGGATCCTACATCAATAAACATAGTACATTCAATTAAACTTGAATATAGACACCCCAACCAGCTTTTATCAAAATCTTTTAAAAGAAGTTTTCCTGACTTAATCGGGAGAAGGAGAAGGTCCTTCAAAATTGCTATCTACATAGTTAATCAGATAAAGACTCTCCCTAATAATCTTGCCATTACGTTCCAAAGCAGGCACCTATACAGAGGAAAAAGCCATTATCAACTAACTGATGAATTTTAGATTCATTTAATATTTGTTAAAAAGTTTCTTCGATTCCATTTTTTTCAACGCCTTATTAAGGAATAGCAAATGAAAATATAGAACAAAATAAGAAATAAAACACACCTTAGATGAGTAAACTTTCTCAGCATACCAAGAAGGTCTATTTTGAAGGTTTATAGGAACAAGCTTGATTACATCTTGTAATCCCTACACTCGTCAAATAACAAATCATGAAATCATTGGAAAAAAAATCATACGAACAGAGAGAAGTGAAGAAAGTGACCTTAAAGTTCCTGGTGATCCATACTCTCTGCGCAAATCCACATGAATAGCATGTATAAAGCCTTTAAAAACACATAAAATTGAATAAAACTCTTGATTTAAAAGGATCGAAAGCCAACAAAAAAGTTCAACTAATAGAAGCATACAAGAATTAAGCAAAGATGAGTACTAGTACTGAATTCCTTGCATTTCTATATTCCCTTCATTTCTAATATTCTGGTGTTGTGATTACAGTATATTTTCACTATCTCCATCTACAAACTCCAAATCATCACGCAATAATAATTCCATATTATCACTTTTAAGTTGACTTTGATTACTACATTCTTACACATGTCCAATGTTGAAGCGATATGCACTACTTAAAAAAGGATTAACAGAAGAGATATTGTATTCCTCCCCATGAAATACCCTTATAGTATATCCTTTTAGAAATCCATCACATATTAAATGCTCCCTTACTTTTTCTGAGGTTTGAAAGGAGCGATTAACACATTTGATATAAGGGCACATGATTTTTCCATTTATAGAAGCATCCCGAAATGCAAATTCAATGAAATTTTCTACTCCCCTTCTATATTGCATACTATATCTAGGTTGACTGATCCAAGTTCTGAAACATAGTTAATACAAAAATTACTTCGTTATTACAAGTTGTAATACAATCATCAAATACGTAAAGCACATTAATCAAGGTAATAACTTCATCTAGTATTAGTCACTACAAGAATAATAAACAAACTAAATGAACAATTACAAAAATGACAGCGCAACACGAGAGCAAAAATATACCACAATCACTCAGTGGCAACAATAGTGATAAGGAATACCTGTTAAAGACATAGGCCTATCAGGACGAGTAAGAAGCTTTGCTAACAGTAATACAGCACTAGAAAGTTAATCCTTACAAAACTTTAGTATCATCAAATGACAACACAAGCGGAACAGAGAGTAAGTATATAAAATAATTTTATATATAATCGAACAACTAGGTACCTTAGTACAACAAGGTATACAAATACCTTGGGTTTTCAAGTTATTTTGAGATAATTATACTTTTATCTTTACATTGTTCTATTGATTTGATTTCCTGCTAGTTTATTTAGACAATGTTGCATCTTAATTGAAATACTGAGCACGGGAGAAGCAGTCTTTGATTTTATTTTCTTAAATTCTGCAATTTTTAGCTTCATTTTTTAGGGGAAAAGTTTGAACCGCCAAAAGACTCGCACTATTATGCTACCTTTTCTGAAAGCAAATAAGTGGAACAATGTTATATTGAACAGAAGACAAAATACCTTTAAAAATCATTTTTGATATAGAAAAAAAGAACATATAGTAGAAAAAATATCTCCGAAAACCCTAACTCAAACTGTCACAATACTAACACAAGATAGGAAACCGAGCACAAACAGTAATTCATGCCTACACACATCAACAAGATTCTCTTGCAGAATCGTTTATCTAAGATACTAAATTATATATAAACAGATTTAGATTTTAAAAACTCAATGAAGACACAAAACAAATAAGAAACAATGGGAATAGAGAAATCACTGGAATCAATTAGCTTTGCTAACTAACTAAAAAATGAATTTCGAATTACGAAAAAGAAATCTTAGGCGTTTACTGAAGATACAGAAGAGAAAGAAGTAGAACAAGATACTACAGAAAGTAGAATTGTTTATAAAGCCATAAAAAAACCTAAACTAACGAGATACAATATCGAAAATTGGAAAACTGTAATGGTCTTTCCTTTTCTCAGGCATCAAAACAAAGAAAAATGAAAGAAAAAGGAAAATCAAAGACTATTACCTTATAGAGCTCTCCTAATCTCTCTCGGTTTGGCTTTGTCCTTTTTAAACCCAAAACTGAATCACCTCCATGATCTCTATGCTAAATAAATGTTCTACATATGGAAGGAAGAGAGCAAAGAAGATGAGACGAGAAGAGAGTAGAGGTGGAGGCAGAGACAGGAGGCGGCAATGGTGATGTGGGAGAAACTGAGGATAAAGAGTTAGGGTTTTAGGATAGGAAGCTTTTAAATTAGATTCAGATTGGTGTGGGTTTCGAACACTTTTTTTTTTTGGTGGGTCAAAGAATGAGCTGCTAATAAAATGATGTGGGCTTAGAATTGGAATTTTTTTCGGGCAGATAAAAAATGGGCTGCTAATAAAATGTAGCTATAGCCCATTTATGTTGTAGTGTACCATCCTTATAGTACATGTTTCTTAATATTATTATGAATACCTATACTTTTAAGAACTAATTTGATTATGCACTCTAAGGTAATAACACGTATAAGAAAATTGTTTTTTTATTCACTATGACATATACTTTATTTAGTCTGACATAATTTGCTTCTTAGTATTTAAGATTTGGTAAGGTTAATAATATAAATATCTCCGATCTTCATTATAGCATGATATAATATCTGAAAGGTATATTTAAAGTATCTTGCAATATACGAGTCAAACATGTGTTGTATCTTGCTGATTGCAACCATAATTAAGTGTGCTTAAGTAAATTAATCATTTTCTCATATATTTTTTTTTTATGAAAAAGGGGTTTTGATTTTCTCATATATTAGTGATAACCCAGTAGCACCCCTAAGCCCGTACGATCTCGTGATAACCCAGTAGCACCCCTAAGCCCGTACGATCTCGTGTTTCTTGGCGCCCCGTACGGTCACGAGGATGATCAAAATACGAGGCTCCCGCCTTTAAAGATCCCGAATTAAATGAAGATATTCCCACCCTCAAAGGGGCACCTCGCCAAGAGAAGATGCTCTCGCCCCTGAGAAGGGGGACCACTGCATTTAATGCAACAATTAATGCTAGGGAGGCTCAATACGGCTCAATAAGATTACAATGGCAAAAGAGAGTCTCATCGGAAAGACTGACATATCCACTCTTCGAAAGGACAGGAAACAAATCCAAAAAGCTAGTACCACCTATTACCTGTCTTCCAATGGAGTTGTGACACGTAGAACTTAGCCATCTGGTATTATTTCTCTAAAACTCTCTCGGTAAAAAGATTACTTTACACACAAGTTACTGACTTAAGCTTTGGAGGGGACTAATCAGAGACACCCCTCTCTGATCAGATTCTTACATTTTACAGGTCATCGGAGCAAATATAGGAAGCAAGCAGACACGTCCCCGACAAGCGCATCTCACACTCATCATCAATTAGTATTATAGTAAATTTTTAAATGGAATATTCAGAATGTAAATTCTTATGATATAATTAATATTTTAGATTTTGCTTTTTACAAGTATGGATAGTGATGAGAAGCAAGAGTTTGAAATATAGGTTTATTTTAATGGGTTTTCTTCAATGTGATTAGGTTATGTCAGGTTATATATTGCATGTAGTAACTTGTTTAAAAAATTTTACAGGCATAAATGATTCAGGTCGACTGCCATAAACTAAATAATTAGTTGCTTAATTTTAGAGACGACACAAATTAAGCTTTCATTTTCCTTAGTTCTCAAGCAACTGTAAATTTTGATTGTTAGTTATCTTTATCGTTTTGCTTGTATTACTTTGATGGTTAAAATTGTGAAATATTTCATGCCAAAATCTAACGTCGGTTGTCCTAAACACCATTTGTGATATGCTATTTTTGCATCAGGGTACCCACATCCATGGGAATTTGTTTAATAGTGCTAGCTAACATTTATTGCCTCTATGCATGATTAATACTTGTTAATTTTGGGTTCTCTTAATGTCTAGCTTATCATGAACCACAAAAATACCGTTAGATAACTGAGATTGGGACCTTTTTTCTCCTTATTCTGAGTTTTATATGCCAGAATCCTGAATTCACAACACCTTTGATGTTGGTTCTGAAATTTAATATCAGTGACTAGTTTCTTCCCTGCTTCTTTCTTGTATCGAATAAGAGAAGAAAAATAACAGAGGAGGAAATTTGTGATGCTAAAAAACTGCCGCATCATTTTTTGGGTTTCTCATATATATATATATATAAAAAACAACAGACAAAAAGTTCTAAATAAAGTACAGCCACGTTTAGAGAGTAACTGCATACTAAAAATAACTTCTACTCTATTCTCAGACACATGCTGGAATGAACTGACAACCTAACTTGTACTCTGAATAGAACAACTTTGCTGAAAATAAACAAAACAAATACTGGACACATCTTTCTAACAACAAGATTAAATCATCAATCTCCTCCTTAAGCTTGTTGTTCTCTACCAGTGGTCTTCACAGCAATCCTTTCTCTCCTTTCCTGGAATTTCATCTTTCCTAGTGACTTCGTCAGAATATCAGCACTCTGATCTTCTGTGCAAACATGTTGAATTTCGATCATTCCTGATTCAACACAGTCCCTGATGTAGTGAAATCGAGTATCGATATGCTTACTCCTCTCATGATAAACTGGGTTCTTGCTC
>CAOJCR010533380.1:0-13972 GCA_948330485.1 Euphorbia neoarborescens | reverse complement strand
GTTTGATCTTAACCACAATTACAAGCATAAAGCCTACTTAAGAAACTCGTGGTATTACAATTTGTATTAATATACATTTAGTGTTATGGAATAAATCCATTAATCTATTTGATTATATCTTATGTTGTGTAATAAATAGAGAATCCAATGATTGAAAACATAAATGAATAGATCCCAGGTTTGTTCAAGGTTATGGAAATGAGTAGAATGATAAACCTATACATCGATTGATTGTGAGGCAATGAAGAATACGGGAAGATGTGAGCTCCAAATGGTACCAGATAGATCCACATAGGAAACACTACATGGTGAAGTCGTTATTGCTTTGTTTCTTAGGTAGGACTTGTTTTATCCTTAGACCTGAGAGAATTGCATCACTACATGGAATCTTAGGCTCTTTTACATACACCTAGCATATCTGTAACAAGATGCAAATACAGGTATGATCGGTTAGGCCAGTGAACATGTAAGTGATATGAATGTGTAAATGGAATTACTACTCAGCACCCACTAAGATGATATCATTGGCCACTTGATGAATTATGATTGTGAGTGTGTGACCGTACCCAATGAGTTGGGCTCTCATTATCTTAGAAATCTAATCTAGATCAAGAAAGATATAGTAGTATGGGATGACAAGACCTTGCCCTTTAATGTATGTGTATCTTCAGATATCACAGCTAACTATTCATTTGGGAATTCTAAGTTTTCTTCTTACTCAGAGCCTACTGGATGTTGTGCAAGGAATTCAGCCACAGCTCTCCCTTTAATCACCTTTCGGGTTACATATTCTATATCAAATTCTAATAGGAAAAATAGCCATCTAGATAGCTTACCAACCAAACTGGGTGCCGCATACAGATACTTCATAGGATCAACCTTAGCAACTTCTTGGATTGGTAAGACGGGAAATAGTGTCGCAGTTTCTTTATCAGCCTGAACCATTGTTGTACATGTTTTCTCAACCAAAGTATATCGAACTTCAGAATCTAAGAACTTCTTGCTCAGATAATAAATGGGATACTCCTTCTTCATCTCATCTTCTTGGACTAATATTGCCCCTACAAAATTGTACTCGATGGCCGGATATATTATTAGAGGCCTCCCAAATACCAGTGGTCATAGCACTGGAGGAATCATTAAACAAGCCTTTATTTTACCGAAGGCTACCTGACATTAATCATTCCAAATGACTAGCAGATTCTTCCTTAATAGTTTAAAAATTGGCTCACATACCGTAGTAAGCTTGGCAATGAAGTGACTAATATACTGTAAGGAGCCGAGGAAGGCTCTCACTTCTTTTTCTATCTTTGGGGCTTGCATTTCTCGTATAGCCTTAATCTTATCAAGATCCATCTCAATGCCCTTTCGGCTCACAATATGCCCCAAGAGCTTTCCTGAGGTTACACCAAAGGCACACTTGCTCAGATTCAGCTGCAGGTTGTATTTTTCTATCCTAGTCAGGAACTTATCAAGTATCGCTATGTGCTCGGCCCGTGTGTCAAACTTCACTAGTCTATCGTACATATATACTTCCACCTCTTTGTGCATCATATCGTGGAGGAGAGTGGTCACTACCCTCTAGTATGTTTCCCCGGTGTTCTTTAACCCAAATGGAATCACTCTGTAGCAGTATGTTCCCCATTCTATTATAAACTCAGTTTTAGCCTTGTCTATGATTGACATCAAGATCTAGTTGTATCCTGAGAATCCTTCCGTGAAGGAGCATATGGTTGATCTGGTTGCACTGTCTATCAGTATATCAATGTGCGGCAGCGAGAAATCATCTTTTGGTGATGCTTTATTTAAATCCTTGAAGTCCACACAAATTCTGACTCTTTCATCTTTCTTGGATACTAGCACCATGTTAGCCAATGACTGAGGGTACTCTCCCACTTTAATGAAATTTGCTTGTAACTGGTTCTAAATTTCCTCCCTTACCTTTTTATCCTGCTCTGGTCGTAACCTTCTGAGTTTCTGCTTTACTGGTTTCATGCTTGGGTTGAATGGAATTCTATGCTCTTGATGTCTCTATCCACTCCTGGAATGTCTTTATATGACCATGTGAATGTTGTTACATGTCTACCAAGTGTGGCTATTATGTCTCTCCTTTCCTTAGAAGTCATATTAAAAGAAATGTATAGCATTTTTGGCTCCTTAATAGTTCCAATGTTTATTTCATGCAATGACATGTTATTTATGCTAAATACTTTGCATGAATGTTCAGATGGATGCATGTTCAGATGGATGCATGAAATCACAAAATTATAAGTCACAAAGGTAAGCAAAATTAAAGTTCATTTTATTAAAGGCCTTATAGGCTGGAATATCAACATTACACAAGGTTCCTACACATGTTACATAGCTTGATGCATCATCCTCCATAGGCAGAGGGCCTTCAGCTGTAGGTGTTGGGGCCTCGCTTATTTCTTCCTCAACTGCTACGGCTGGAGCTAGAGGCAGATCTTTTTTAGAATTCTCTTCCAAGAAATTCTCTCGGATCATACCAAGCACACTGGTTCCATTAAGAGCTTTGCCTTTGATCACGGCCATGGTAATCTCTTCTGCTTTGGCCTTCAAAAGTTTGTGAGCCTCCTTCATAGTCCTGTTGCTATGAGCCAACCTCGATAGTATGGCTTTCAGTGCCTCACATATAGCATCCACAACACCTGACATTCCGTGAGGGAATTGATTGTCATTATTTTCTGCTTCTTCCTTGGTTGTTTCTTTCTCAGGAGCTATAGGTTCCTCAACCATCTCTTTCAGAGCATAATTGACATAGTTAACCACATCATCAAAGATCTCAAAGCTAGGGCTACTTCTCCTAAGTGCTCCACTGGTTCTGGCTCTTTGTTGTACAAAGGCTCAATGGCTCTGATGAAGTTAACGTACCGATAATCCTTCATTTCCTTCTTTCTAGTTAGCATTTTGAGGCGATACCCCAGCCCTTTCTTGTGCTTCTGGGTTGGTACATATAATGGGTCTATCTTTCCTTGTAAATTTTTCCCAATGCCCCAACCAAGTTCATAGTTCATCCTTTTGAGGTACTTATAAACCCATTCTCTGATCGAGAGCATCCAATCCTTTTTATGTATCTGAGACCTCGGTCGTGGTTGCTTTTTAACATGAGCCACTTGAAACCCTGCAATAGGAAGTTTTGTAGTTGCAAATACGGCCAAGATGCTAGGTTTATCGGTTTCAATAGTCACTATCTTGCCATCTTTGGGTACCTTGATCTTCTGATGGAGTGTGGAGGATACCTCTCACAATGAATGGATCCAAGGCCTTCCCAAAGAAGGAAAAAAGTCACAAGAATACCTATCACAGTGAATACTATTTCATCGACGACTCCTTGCATTTCCATATCAGTTTTAAAGGTTCCCAAAACTGATCTCTTCCTGTTATCATAGGCTCAGATGATGGTGGTGGATTTCTACAATATTTACTCATTAAGTGATAAATGAGGCAGGATCTTCAGTGGACATATATTAAGGCCTGACCCCATCATCAACCATAACAAAAGGTATTGATCGATCTATGATTTGTACCTTTGAGTACATTACCTTATTATGACTTCAGCCTTCAACAGGTAAGTCAGCATCTGAGAATATGATGACCAGGATTTTCTGTGTAAGTACTAGATCTGTCGGTTCTCCTTTGGCCATACTTTCGATCAGGCTACACACTTCTTTAGGGGAAGACAGAGGAGCTACATCAATTTCCATTAGCTTCTTAACGACTGCCTGCCTATAACGTGTAGATTCTTTTAACAGCTACCATACACTAACCCTGGCTTACATTTTCTTTAACTGATCCACCACTATATCATTTGTGACAACCAATGAAGGACATGAGATTGTGGTGGGCAATGCCAAAGGTATGCTTTGTCCTGGTAGATCATTACTCTGATTCTAAACCACTGGATCACTACTCTGCTATCTCAGTGGATTTCTACCTTCATTATGACTGCCCCTTCCTCTTAATAGGAAAACCTAACCACTACGGGTTATGTTGTTTGCTTTCCAGGCCTTCGATCCCAGAAATATAACTACATGCATCGATACTGGCTATGGCGTCTATTTGTCTATGCTTTCCCACTCTTCCTCTTTCGAATCAACCTCAGCTAGATTGAACTTAATTGGTTTATCTTCAGGGACGATTCTATGGTCTTCTTTGGGAACCGAGGGAACTTTCTCTTTACTCTCATTAGATTTAATATCTTCTAACCTTATCCTCTTTAGCTGGTTGGAAATGCCCAAGATAGTTTCAACTATGGCATCTTCTTTTCCCTAGAGATCTCACCCATGATCACACTTTCAAGTATTCCAGACTGAACCATGTTTACACGTACTCCAAATCTTCATAAAGGATTGGTTTGGGTACTGGGCTTTGCTGGAAATGGCTCTTACAAACAGCCTTTATTAATGAGCATTTGAATTTCACACAACAAGGTTGCACATTCATTTGTCTTGTGCCTGGTTACGACATGGTAAGCACAAAAGTTATCTTTGTGTTTCGAGGCTAGAGGAGTATATGTTCTAACTGAATTGAGTAACCTTGGCTTACTGCGCTTAAAAAAGATATTTGACAAGCTTATGTCCCATGGACTGGAGATTTGCCTTCTTCTCTTCCTCTCCTAGTTATCAATGTCTTGACTAATGGTGGACACATCCATGTTAGCCACTGATGATGAACTCGATTTTAAACTTGATCCCTGAGCTGCAGGTTTGTAGCTGATAGATAAATGTTTAGGCTTTAAACCCAGACTCTGTGTTTGCTTTGGAATAACTTCATATTTCTCTACCCTTTTCCCCATTTCCAACACTTCTAGGTAAGAGCTGAATGTTTTGTACTGTATCTCTCTCTGATATACCTCTAAACTACCGTCTACCAGCTTGATTATCAACTCAGAAGTTAATGGCTTAACATCTAAGTCGTTCATGGCCTTAAGCCATCGTTGGTAATAATCATGGAAAGTTTCTCTCGACTGCTGGTGTACAGCCTTTAGGTCTTGGAGGGAGGTTTTGAACTTCGTGTTGTTATAGGCATAATTACTAATGAATTCCTTAGATAGCGCTTCCCAGTCTCTCTTGACAGCTTCTGTCTATTAGTTTTACCAACTGGTAGCTTTCCTACTCAAAGTGGTGGGAAATAGATGTGCAATTTGGTTCTAACACGGCCCGATCATAGTGACTACGGTGACAAATTGGGTCACATGAGATGCTAGATAACCCTTTCGAGGTATCGAGAAGCCAAGTGAGAACCTTTCTAACCCGATAGCATGTAGGTCTCTAGGGTTAGCATACTTAAATTCTCTGACTTGTAACATCCCAAGGACCTTCTGTAAGACCTCTTACTAGTTTTTTTGTTTTTTCTGAAGCTGTTCTTGAATAGAAGCTTACCATTCTGCTAACGGTCCCAAGCTCTTAGCCTCACTTATTTCTCTTTGTAAAGATTGGAAAATGGGTGGTCCCTGAACTGCCTGGGGCATGTGAACCTCGTTCTGGACTGACATCCATATTGGTGGGGGGTTGGATGGGCCCACTCCAGAGAATCTTGAAGATTCAGATAGTGCTAATATCTTGTTAGCCAATACATATGCAAATTGATCTGAGTTGAACAAATCTATTATCATCTGGTGGACCTCCGCTCTGGTAATGCTTCTGTTATCTGCCTCATTTTCCCTGGGTAATACTGGGTTACCCTATTCTGGTTTCAATTCTTCCATATTATCTACAACGTCTCTTGACCCCCACATGACGCTTCCTGTGCTTGATTCTGGCTCGATTCTAGCCAACTGGGATCCTATCCATCTCTAAACTACACATCGAACAGCTAGGTTAGTATGATGCATGTTGATATACAAAGTGACTGGACACTAGGGGATGCAAGGATGGACATGTGTGTGTATGCTTACAGAGTTGTGAATGGCTATAATTTGAATTGCGACCCTTGATGAGGTCATCATAGTGCCTAAATTTACAAGACACAGTTTGCAATGTGATCAAACGTTAGAGGCCCCCTTGGGCTTTATGGTCTTCGACCATGTGAAAGTGATTTGATGAAAGGTCTTATCTTTGGAGCCTTCTCATGATATGGTCATCGACCGTTTGAATGATTTGATGAAAGGTCTCATCTTTGGAGCCTTTTCACGACGTGGTGATCGACCATTTAAATGATTTGATGAAAGGTCTCATCTTTGGACACTTTTTATGATGCGATCATCGACCAGTTGAATGATTTGATGAAAGGTCTCGTCGTTGGAGCCTTATTATGAAGTGGTCATCGACTATTTGAATGATTTGATAGAAGGTCTCCTCTTTAGAGCCTTTTCATGATGCCATCATCGACTACTTTAATGATTTGATGAAAGATCTTATCTTTGGAGCCTTTTCATGATGCAGTCATCGATCGTTTGAATGATTTGATAAAAGGTCACCGTTTTGGAGTCTTTTTATGATGCGGTCATTGACCATTTGATTGATTTGATGAAAGGTCTCATTTTTTGTGCCTTTTCATGTTGCCGTCATCGACCGTTTGAATGAAGTGATGAAACATCATTGCATTTCTAAGAATGACATGGAATTTTGATGAATGATGTGGCATTTTTGCATGGCTTAGTTTGATGATGTATGACATAGCACAATTATAAGACATGGCACAATTTGAATGATGTATGGCATGGCATTTGATGACATGGCATAACTTAATAATGCTCGATATGGTATTATATTGACATGGCATATTATGGCATAGGCTTTGAAGTATGTCAGAGTGGTGAAATTTTAATCATGTGAAATGGATGCTTCAAATTGCAGTTTTAATTAATAAATGAAGTATCATAAAGAGAAACAAAGTTTGCTTTTGATAAATTCATTAAAAGAGAAAAGGTACAATGATCACTTCCCAAATCTAAATGTAAAACTATCCCTCTCTTCACAAGTTGGTAGAGCCCTAATGCCCTCAAGCCAAATTGCATATTCTTCATTCGGTTCTGCAATAGATGGATTGTTATCCGGTTTTTCAAAATGCAAGTCGCGAGCCTACCTTTCTGTGAATATTTCACACCATGCTTCTGTGTATTTAGCTTCCTCTGCTTGTAAAGCCAATTCTGAAACCAATTGAGAGAGTTTGTGTTATCTGCATAGTACTGATGGTGAATAAAAGGTGAGCTTTGTAAGTCCCAATAGCTTGATATCAAGATTCCATATAGATACCCGAACATCAGTTATTTTCCACCAAGGGCATGTCCATCGGATTTTGATCCCTTCTTTGTTTAGGAGCTTCTTATGCCACTCTTTCGTGCTCAGGTTTTGCGATCCAGGCACCGCCAAGGGTCTTCTAGGGAAGCAATTAGGTTTGTATTTGGCAAGATGAATGTCGGGTGGAAGTACAAGTTGTAGCTTTTCAAGCAACCAGACTTGCAAGATGGACAAATGGGGACCCACAAAGATGTCGTCAGTCTTGGCATTCTTACCGAGGGAAATTAGAGTCTCGGCCAGGAGAACATATGCGGGAGAGGATCCTTTCGCCATTTGTAGGATTATTGATGCTAGCCGGAAGGGCATGTGTTGTAGGGCAAGCCTATTAATTGCAGCATGATCAACATGCTTACCATGGAAGGCCAGCCAGGGTGTGATGAGGAAGTCAGAGCACACCACTCCAAGACAGCTTTAACATCAAATCCCGTGACTGGAGAATTGTTACAAAGCAATCCTCTGATCTCATCGATAGTAAGCCTAAATTTGTTGGCCATGATTTCTGGTTGCTCAAAAACAAGCTCTGGGACAGCTATAGAAACCTTTCTGGTACTAGGAATGCCAATGATGGCACTGAATTCTTCAAATAGTGGAGATAGCTCTTGATTGGTGAATCAAAACACATTATCAATGGGGTTCCAGAACTGAATGCACGCTCTCAGGAAGTCCGACAGCAAATGTAGGTTAAGATACAACTTAGTGTGTTGCAAGCCAAATGTTGTAAGCATATCCCTATTAGATTTTTGCATTGCTTGAAATAATACATTGAATTTTGATCCTGTTCCATCAACGATCCTTCAGTGAAATATGAAAATGATGTTAGAAATTGAAAGGGAATGAATGAGCATGAATGTCGTAATGTTATGAAAGACATGGTATTTATGCGACATTGTATTATGCCCGATATATCATAGTGTATGGATGATGTATGGCATGGCATTATGCATGTCATGGCATAATTTGATGATATATGAAATGGTCATTACATGACATGGCATAATATAGGTAAGGTATGATATGGAATTGCATGACATAGCATAATTCGATAATGTATGACATGGCATTGCATGACATGGCATAATTTAAATGGTGTATATCATAGCATTGCATGACATGGCATAATTTAAATGATGTATGACCTGGCATTGCATGACATGGCATAATGTAATGATGTATGACATGGCATAATTTAGATGATATATGACATGGCATTATTTAGATGATTTATGACATGCCATAATGTAATGATGTATGACATGGAATAATGTAATGATGTATGACATGTCATTACATGACTTGGTTTAATGTGATGATGTATGACATGTCTTTTCTTGACATGGTATAATGTGATGGTTTATTATATGTCATTGCTTGACATGGCATAATGTGTTAATATATGACATGTAATTCCTTGACATGGCATAATATGATGATGTATGACATGTCATTGCATGACATGGCCCAATATGATGATGTGGTGTCCGTTCGTGACATGTTGCTTATGTAGCATGGTATGAAGGGTATGACACCTGATTTGGGTAGACCCTAACAAAGCGGTGTTATAGTGCTAAATATTTGAACATGGTGCACCCCTGTGAGGGTGCGACAATGATTTATTATGAGACACAGACTAAAAATTCATATGGATGCATACAAATATGGGTTAGCATGGCATGCATCGTGCATGTGCTGAAATATATATGTGAATTGAACACACAAACACAAACGAGAGCAAATAGCATGCGAGGTGGAAATTTCCCAACCTTATTTCTCCACGTGGTATATAGGCTCCAACCATTCCTAGATGGGGGTCTCTTCGTCATTAAGGGGAAATGACCAAGGTCGCAACTAGATTCATTTTATTTCGTGTCTTGGGAAACCTAATGGAAGTTTCTACGGCTACTATATGTAGGAAAGTTATGTCCGGGTAGCAAAGGAGGGTCCCATATCAATATATACCATCTTTCTCTCCCTAAATAGGTTCGAACGAGAAGATTAAGGTACGAGGCTATCAGTGGCTTCCCAATAGGTGTCCTTATGAGCTAGTGATCATAAGTGCACTTTCTTAAGAGACCTGGGGTAGGTATGGTGGTCTAAAGTGGTGCGTGCAATGGGTGTATCTACTGCAATGCAAAGACATGAAAAAAGAATCCATTAAAATAGATGTGAAAATACTTCGTTCTAAAAATATTGTCGATCTTTTAGAAGTCTTTTGAAAAAGTCTTTCAAAGGCTTGTCAAAAATTCCTTTCAAAAACTTCTAAGTTTGAAAACTTTTTTGTAAAGAAAAGTTTGAAAAGATGTCCCCAGCGGAGTCGCCACTGCAAGCAGACGACGATTTTTAAAATAAGTTTAAGCTTTTCTGCAAATGGATTAATGATTTTGTTCCTTTTTCGAAACAAGATTTCTCAAGCGGATGAAATAATTCCTTCCAAAACACTTTTGCCTTAGAAGCGATCATAAGGGTTTCGGAGGAAGAACATCTCAAACGAAATGCGCATGTGAATGCAGGCTTAGGAGCTTTTGTTTGAAAATCAAAGTTTGAATATGAAAATGTTTTAAAAGAAATTCAAACTCGAACCTCTAAAAAATGATGTTTGGAGCCGCCACCTTGTTCCAAGCTCTACCGGGAATTAATTCACGGTATTTCTTAGATCCTAAGCCTGAATCCAAAACCATGATCCAGAGATTGAGTTTGGATAAGACGTTTACTCATCCTTTTGCAAAACACTTTTAGATAAAATTGACAACATTTTAGAATAAAGCATTTTCATTTGAAAACACCTAAGATTGATTTTATTTTCCTTTTAGTGGGCATGATCTGGCACACAAAAGCAGTAAATAAAGTAAGCAAAATATACACATTATTTACAACCCATTCAAACAAGCTACACTACGGGGTACATTTGTCGAATTGGGATTGGGGGAACATCCATATATGCATGTATTAGTACATACATAATTAAGCTTGAAATCAAACAGATTGCACACAATATCATGCATGAAATGGACATGCATAGAGAAAGGAGAGAAACAATATATCAGGGTCATTTATTTTGGAGGCTATTTGATCCAACTAGATTAGTTGGATCAAAATGATTTAGGTCAAAAGATGGTCTCGTGACGGCCCGAAAACATTTTTTTATCATTTTCGGATGGGCATTGTGGTGATTGTTATTTTAGAAATACTTTTGGCTCAATTTTAGTATGGAACATGCAATTTTGTGAGTCAGATATCCGGGAAATAATTCCTTTTATTGAATGGTGTTACCTACCCTAAACCTGGCTTCTTGGCATGGTTTTCTAGATGCCAACGTGCATTCGCAGAAATAAATCTTAGTCACACATGCACGTATATAAGCGTTCATACATCAGTACACATCGCTTTTTCACATCAAGGAAGTAAGGAAAAACACAAATAAATAAAGTATTCAAATGATGCATGGTTAAAAAAACCTTTATTTTTGGGATATTATGTGAGGAAAATCATTATTTATTAAGGGGTAAATCCAAAAATGCAAGAAATCTTGAGAATCGGGTCAAAAAAATGGGGTTGGGGGAATCTCAGGGCCTATACTCGGTGAGTACAGGCTCGTACTCATCGAGCACATCCCGAGCACATAGGTAGTCCCTTGTACTCGGGCTGTTACTCAACGAGTACCTACCGGAGCAGGAGGCAGTGCCTCATACTCGAGCTAGTACTCAGCGAGTACCTGCTCTAGTACAAGGTAGTGACTTGTACTCGAGCTGGTACCCAACGAGTACGAGCTCGAGTACAGGGTAAAAACATTTTTTTATTTTAAGAATTTTGGTCGGGAATACAAAATTACTCCTGGATGTTCGGGATTCGAATTTTAACCATTTTTCATGAGTCAAAATATGATTTTAATACCAAATTTTACATTTTTGAGTCCTTATATCCAAAGAGATGAACATGTTCTAATTTAAACCGCTTTTATTTTTTTTAGTCCAAGTTCATCCTTAAATACTCCACAACAGCACAGGTAGGTCACAAATAGTTCAAAGGTGTACACTTAGTCAATATTTTATCCGTTTTCTTGAAATACTTCTGATATTCCGACCAAAGTCCCCAATTTTTAACTTATTTCACTTTAAACACTGAAAATATGCAAACTAACAAAAAGATGCAAGAATGAGATGTTAACATGGCAAATATGAAGAAAGGAATGAGTTTGAGGCTTAGGATTACATTCCCGACGTGTATCCATAAGTTTTTAATGTTAGAGAACCCGAGTTCGCTCCGATTGCACCTTCAAACTTGAACACCCAAACCAAATATTTGCTTGGGTAGATAGTAACCAAAACCTCAAAGGAAGAAGACTTATGACTTAATTCTCTCACTTTGATGTTTATCTGAGATTTTTGTGTTTTTGATGAGTTGGTATTGAAAGGGTTTTTATTTTGTATTTTTGTTTTCTTACCAAATGGAAAGAAGAAGATGGAGATATTTGAGATGGAGCTGAGAATAAAGTGAAGCTGAAAAGATGAAAAAGTTAAAGCTAAATGGAGGAGGAAGACTAAGGAAAGGAAAATCAAGATGGGTGCTTGAAGGTGGAAGAAGAAGATGAAGATGTGGCTTGAGAGAAAAGCATTTTATGCAGATTTTTTGGTCTTTTTTGCTTGCCAAAGATGTGGGATCTTCTCCCCAAAATCAGACTTTCACTTTTTATTTCCCAAGCCAAATCTTGTCTAACCCCTAATGGCAAATTTTTGAACTCCCTTTCTCTTTTGCTCCTTCCTTTTTAGTGCAAGGAAAACTCAAAAGTCTCTCTTCTTATCTCTTACTTTCGTTTTTGTATTCTCTTTTTTCTATTTTTTTCAAAATCAAATCTCAAAATCTTTTATTTTAAGTCACAAAAAGGTTACTTGTTTGGGCACGTGGACCATGCACGTGTGTGTGGGCCTAAGGGATGGGTTTGGGCCGGGCCCAATTGTACCTTAGTCCCACAGGCATATGCTTAGTTTTAGATCATTAAATTGCTCGAGAAACACTTGATTCGGGTCTTCATGGTATAGATTTCAGAGTTCTCAGATTTCTCTTTAATTAACTCGGGTGAATATTGAAACAAGAAAAGGTATCGGTGAATGCTGGCTTCATCATTGCCTTATGAAAAATTCCAATGCTCACACTGCAGTCCATATATAAGGAATAAGATTAGTGATTTTAGGGTAACACAAGTGCAATTTGTGTTGAACCCTAGAGAGAAAAGAGAGAGGTTTTCGTTCATCTGTCCTGAGTGATTTCATGAACAAACATTCAACCTCGACCCCGCTAGCATGGATCTATAACCGAGAGAAGTTCATGCATTACTCTTTGGTTGGATCACCAGGATTCAGTGGCATCTCAAAAGAGATAAACGGTAATCTTCGGATCATTATATTTTACTTCTTTCGCAAACCCTAATTTTTTCCAATAAGATAGATAATTAAATCCCTTAGATTCGCCAAATCGATTCCTACGGGATTGAATCCAGAAATTTTAAAATCCTTCCATCATGCCTGTTGAATTTACGGGTCTAAATTTGATCCCCTACAAATCACTTATAAATAATTCGATAACTAGAAAATGTTTTTGAGTTCGACCTGGGTCCACCGGTCGGTGCAAACTGGTTCAGTCCAATCAATCGGGTTGAACTGATCAGCCCCTAAATAAATGATTCCATGCTATCCTATCTTTCTCGTTCTTATACATGTCCATTTCACATGTCATATTTGATTCCAAGGTGTTTATTTCTAATGTTTCAAAATAAACATCGATGCATGATTAATATTTATTTATTGCTTTCTATTACTTATATGTTTCCCATTGCTGCCCAATCCCAATCTCTACAAATATACCCTGTAGTATAGCTTGTTTGAAAGGGTTATAAATAACGTTTATTTTGTCACACGTATTTACTAATTTTCTCATACTCGTTCACTTTAAATAGAAAGAAAATCAATTTAGGGCTCCAAATAAATAATTTGTTCAAAAACGTTGTTGATTTTCTTTTAAAATGTCTTGTGAAATGGAATAAGTAAATTTCTTGTTTGAACCCAAACCACGATTAATGGTGTTGGATTTGAACTTAGGTTTCGAGAAACACTATGATTTAATTACCTGTGGAGCTTCGAACCCGGTGGTGACTGCAGTCATTGCTTTTAGAGATTCGAGTTGAATTTCAGTAAACAAGTTTTCATTCATTCTTCAAAACTTGGTTTCAAAATAAAAATCCTAAGCCCACATTCACACGCATATTTAATTAAGGACTTTCTTTATGGAAACTGTAAGCACCGGGATTTTCCCTACCAAGCAATGATGAGATCGGCCTAAACCGGTACCTTTCCTTTAAAATTTAGCACGTGTATTTCGATAAAAATAACAAAGCCGATGCGACAGGGATCTGAAATAACTCCACTTGGTCCTTTAACCGGTCAAACTGATCATCACCTAAGCTTACCCATTTGACTCATCCTCTTTATTTCTTGAGCATATTTGGACCTTACCTTGGTCCAATGACCCCAAGCCCAAGCCCAAAAGCCCATCTTTTACCTGCTTGTTGATAAAAACATGTTGTTGACAGCCAAAACACGCCACAAAGTCGTGTTTTCCTTTTTTAGCCCAAACAATTCAAAATTCCTCATACAAATGACAAGGGTATGATTGCCATTTAGGGAGGTACCATCTTAACCCTAATGAGAAGCCATATAAGA
>CAOJCR010532350.1:0-10440 GCA_948330485.1 Euphorbia neoarborescens | reverse complement strand
TGTGTGTGTGTGTGTGTGTGTGTGTGTATGTGTGTGTGTATATATATATATGTGTGTGTGTGTGTGTGTGTGTATTTTCCTTTCATCCCATTTTTTAATCCGGATCCGATTTGACCTGAATTAAATCGTATTTTTAAATCCAATTTTACTAAAAAAAAACTATTTTGAAAAATAATTTTTGAAATTTAGCCCGACCTAAGCTATTGTTTTAACTTGGTCCGGCTAACATGAAAACCGTTCAAACTTGGATTTTGAAAACCTTTAAGCGGATTTCTTATTTTTGGAGCTTCTCATTGGAATAATCCGAAAGAACACGTAAGCATATAAACAAGTCGGTGAATGTCGGTTCATCATAGATCCGGGAAAAAATCCCGTGCTCACACCAATTGAACCCTTTGATCCTGAATTCAATAGAAGACAATCGTTGTTCTACCTACCTATGAATATGGATCCTTATTAATCTAGCGAACAATTAAATGTTAAAGTAATAAAAGCAATCATATTAATATCACACACGATTCTAATAGTTATTCCTACTATCTGAAGCACCTAGGGTAAGGTTATCCGAACGGCCTGCCTAGTACTATGATTTAGAAACTAAGTACGTTTAAGTTCCGCAGGATTATTAGTTCTCCCGGTTTTCCAGTTGTCAGGATAGATCGTGTAACAGATATGAATCAAATATTTAATCAAGTTTACGAGGCTATCAAATACACATGCATGAAAATTAACCTATTAACGAATATAAACCCTAACTTCAATTGCAAGTTTAATCAATAAGTATGGAAGAAATAATCATGAATACAATCACACGCAATATCTAAGCAGATCACAACTCAGATTAAAGAAGAAGAATGAGAAAAGAGAATTCTTATTCAAACTTGTTATTGAATCGGTGGACTCTAGCTTCGGCGAAAGAACGTGTAAAGGTGATCCTCTATGAGATTACTTACTCACAAACGTAAATAAACAATCCGTAAAAGTTGAAAATTCCAAGTAGAAACTTTCGATTAATCAAATTCGAAATCAGAATACAAAGATGAAATAAGACCTAGCTAGGGTTCTTAGCTTGAATTGAATGACAAAAGATGCAATAAAAGAGTTTTCTCCAGCTATTTATATGTTCCCAAATAGAGAAAATTAAAAGAAAATCCGAAACCCTAAAGATAAGAGAAACACACCGTGTTCTGATCCCAACATGCCGTGTTTTGTAAGGAAACAAGCCGAGCTACTCCAACTCACCGACATGTTTGATTCTGCCCAAAATTTGTCTTCCAGTCGTTGTGCAACATGTAGTGTTCTGGGGCAACACGGCGTGTTTTGCCAAAGTTCCTCGATTACAACTCCATGCTATTGCAACATGCCGTGTTCTGTAATCAACATGCCGTGTTTCAGGCTTCTCACTCAGCACGTCGAGTTGAGCCTCGAGTTCAGCTCCTTTCCATCTTCGAATCTTCATAACTTCTTCATTCGTCCTCCGATTTATGCGATCTTAGATCCGTTGGAGAGCTTGAATCATGAACTTCGATTTTCCTTTAGTGCTCATCTCCAAATTTAGCCTCCAAGTCTTACTAAAATAGCTCTAAAAATCTGTTTTCCAAGAACGCCTTATCATCTTTGGATTCCATCATCCCGAATTCCAAACCCTACACTCAAAAGCTCGAGGAACGAGTTAGATAACACAAATCCTTGGTCCTAGAAATCTCGGACCTAAAAAAACTAAAATAACAGAAAATATATAAAAATTTATACAAACGCCAACTCAAACAGAAATAGAGAAATGCATGCAAAACAACACCAGAATGCCAGAAATCCGATAAAATTATCTGAAATCAGGGTTCTATAATGTTCAGAATATAAGGTCGAAACCGACCTTATCAACTACACCACACCTAGAACTTTGCTTGTCCTCAAACAAATAACCTAAAATACAGAATACAGAAACCAGATTTTGCCTGCAAACCACCTAAGATTTAACTATACTGATCCACCATTCTCAAACATGTAGAAACAATGTAGACAACAATTACAGTCAACAGACATAAGTACTGCTGTTCCACATGTCCAATATCAGTTAAACAGAAAGGAACGGTGAGAGCCTATATAACTAAAAAGTTCACCTCACAAGATTTCACTCAATATACTAAAAAATCAAGGGTGAAAAGAAGAACACTCTCAGTCAAATCAAGGCATGCATCATGTAGCGATCTAATGGCAATCTTGGTGCAGTCATTGGCAATAAGGGATAAAATCAGAGAACCTGTCGAGTTTGTAATGTACGAGGCTAAGAGTCGGGTGTGTCGAAAGTCAATTTAGTTTTATAACCCCTCAATTCAAGTTCAAACAAAAATCTGGTTAATCACGGGTATACATATAAGAGAAACATAAGAAAATCAGACTCTCCCCAACACAGTAGCAACCAACACAGAAATAGGAAATGAAAAGAAAAGAAGGGGAAGGTATCCTACATCTATTTAAAAAGATACCCCAGATTCAGAAAGAAGAAACGAAGAATTCCGAATCACAGAAGATAACAAGAGGAAAACATTCAGGTGAAGATTCCATAAAAATTGAAGGCAAAGAATTTGAACTTAATTTAGAACTTGGTAAACCCCGAAAATCTCAATTTTTTGTTATAAGGAACCCACTCAAACAACATATGAGAAGTTGCTAACTTATTTCACAAAGCAACTATAAGGATAAAGAACAACATAAATATTTTTTTCGCTTTTTATTTTTATTTTTATTTTTTTCTTTCTTTATTATGATTATTATTAGAATAAGAAACATTCAGGAAGAATTTGACAGATTCTATGTTCAAAAATTCAAGAACACACCCAAGGATAAAAATTTGAAGTTCAATACCCAAGTTCAAACTTAAAATTGAGGGGAGGATGGATTGAAAGGTTAAGTTAAGTGAAGGGATTTAGCTTGTACCTTTAAGGCTTTCGCCTTGTAATATGGCTAAGAAAGAACAGGCTCAAGCTCAAATATAGAGGTTCTACGGGCTTGTTAGCATATGTTCGGTTCAAGTGGTTAAATCGAAAATTGTGCAAAGTATATGTGTATGTGTGGTTATTCCTAAGGATCTCTAGATACTAAGTCCTACTTCAATCCAAGTGTAATGACCACACCAAGTTCTATGATCTAGCATACTAAGAATCACTAACTCTTAGAAAAACTAGGACCCGAAGTGAATGGGTTCCTATTGGCTTAACAAGTCCTTACCATATAGTGCAAGAGAGTTTAAAAATAGTGTCTCAGTGTTACTTTTGCTCTTTCGGTGTTCCTATCCACTACTATAACTCAGGCATGGAAACAATAGTAAATGACCGAACCACTGCATATAACTACTCTTATTGTTTTCATGCAAAAGCATTGTTTAGAACAGTCAACCAGCAAAAACAGGCTAAGTCCTAGAAGCAATATTCCAATATTCCTGATCATTATCTCAAAAACAAACAACGAAGCTCAACTTCGTGGATAGCCAAACACTTATGAAATTCTCAATAACAGAACAATTATTCAAGAAATCTAGCATTCCAACACACAAAACATTACACATGCTCAATAGAACAAAAAAAATCAAACTAATCCTAAAACAAGCTACCAAAACAAGCAAATAAACCAATTCAGCAAATTCAAGCCAATCCTAGCATATAACACAAACCCAGCCAACCAATCCTAAACTAGCATGAACCACCAAATAAAAATATGTAAATATAAAAAGGGAGAAATTCCCTTTTCGAACCCCACACCTATAAAGGACTTACTCTTAAAAGTGCAATGGAGTTAAATGCATAAGTGCGGAGGAGAAAAGGAAACTCACTGATCAGTAGGCCCTGGTAGTGGCGGAGGATATGACCAGCCATGCTCAGCGTAATATCTGGAAGAAAATGCCTGGAGCTCCGTAACCTTCTCATCCATACCCGCACGGAAGAGGTCCACTTGGTTCATCCACTGGACATTATGCAAATGCATATAATCCAGCCTCTCCAAAAGTGGGGCATCCTGGCTGCTAGATGTTGCTGACGATGCTCCATGCTCAGGTCCCTCCATCTTCTCATCCTCCAATGTTGGTGCATGGAATGGTGCTGCTGCGTCATACCCTGGCTCTGCACTCGACGGGGGAACATACTGGAAAGTCTTAGGTCTAATAGGCTTGCTATGTATAGCGACCAAGTGGTCAGTGCAAATAAGGGTCTATAAAAAGTGTACAATATGTGTCACGATATGACCTAGACTCAGCTCCCCTTGACCTCTCCTAGCCCTAGACATTAATGCATTCATAATAAAAAATTTTCGTGTGTACTTTTATGTTATCCCTAGCCCAAATGAGAAGCATCAACTCATTCTCATTCATCTTATTCGCCTCCGATTTGCCAGAAAAGTTAAGTGTTACAAACTTATAAGTATAGAACAAAACCAGATCACGAATAAATGACGCTTTCATATTGCTTGAGTTATATCTACCCCTACCAATTGCTATCTAACAGATCAATGGGTGATAATCCTCGGGCCATGTATACACATCCCTAGGTATCCCTAAGATGGCCCTGATCTGATCAGCATTCAATTCGTATTCCATTCCAAATAGGTAGAAACGAATGCTTTTCTCTGTAGTTATACGGTCGGTCTTTGTATAAAAAGTGGTATAGAACTCTACAATGAAGTATTTGTAGACGGGATCCTAGAGTCAATAAAATCTGACCAACCCAAGGCCTCAAACTTAGCCCTAAGTTTATGTGTAACCCCACAATTACTCATCCAATCATAATCAAAGTGCTAAAAAGGGGAACACTCAAGACTAAAGAGAGAAGTATACCTCGTACCTTCATCCTCTATAAAAAAAGGGAAAGGGCATCTGAGGAGGTATAAGAGGCTTGTTAGTGGAGCCATCCGTTGATCCGTATTTAAGCTGTGCTATTGGAAATCAGGAGATTCGCCGGGGGCGATAGGATTTCCCTATTTTTGCTTCTTCGCCATTCTCTTTGACCTGAAAGCCATCGATTTGTTCTAGGTAAAAAAAACTGAAAATTCCCAATTTGAAAAAAACTCACACAGTCGAGAAAGAGGGCGAGAGAGAGAAAGTGAGAGAGAAACGAATGGAGGAGAATGAAATAGAATCAAAGAATGAGAGAAAGAGAAAGACAAGAGACGAAAAAGAGATGTAAGGAGAAGAGGGAAAGTGTGATGTCGAAGAGAAGACAAGGAGAAGAAAAAAGAAATAATGAGTAGAAAGATAGAAACAAATTAGGGATTTTAATTTTTTTAAACTGACCATTGAATGTACGTAACACGCCATGTTTGTGTGGGAACACACCATGTTTCTTTAAAAAAAATTTGTTCGAAGGGCTGCCCCGAAACCCGACATGTCATAAGGAAACACGACATGTTTTAATTTAAATTTTTAGACCCTGAGTTCTAGAAGCAAATACATCAAGTGTTCCAGAGAACACGGCGTGTTATAAATTAACAAAAAAATGTGCCTGATTTCCACAAGCAAACATGTCGACATGTTCCAGAGAACATGACATGTTTTTCTTCTAAACTCGGTGATTTACCTCTTTAACACGGCGAGTTGACTACTGGCTATCTCCCTTTAATTTTTCCTTTGCTTCTCTTTGTGCCAAATTGCTTCTTGCCCTTTTTAACTCCTATAACTGCACACTCCAAACCACAAAAACACCAAACCTAAAAATCCACACAAAATTAAAATTATTTCAAATTACAATAAAAACGTGTCGTGTTTCGACTTTTTCAGTGGCGCACTTTAGCTATCCTCCAACATGAAGACATTGTTCCTCTTCTTGACGTCGAAAATATAGCTTCAATCTATGACCATTGACCTTGAGATTCCCATTCGACGTATTGATCAGCACCATCCCGGATGGATATACCTGTATCACCTCGAACGAACCAGTCCATCTATTCTTCAGCTTTCCTGGAAACAGTCTTAGCCTTGAGTTGTACAAGAGCATTTGATCACCAACTCGAAAGCTCTTGCCCTTTATTTTCTGAACATGCCACCTTTTCATCCTTTTCTTATAGAGTTTTGCATTCTCATAGGCAGAAAGGCAGAACTCATCCATGTTAAGTAATTGTTTCATCCTCTTTTGTCCTGCTTCCTGCATATCAAAATTAAGGTACTGCAAGGACCAGTAAGCTTTGTGTTCTAGTTCAACAGGTAAGTGGCAAGCTTTCCTAAAAACTAACCGATACAGAGACATACTAATAGGCATTTTAAATGTCGTCCTATAAGCCCATAAGGCATCATCTAACTTTAAACTCCAGTCTTTCCTAGACGACCCTACTATCTTCTCCAATATTCGTTTAAGTTCTCGGTTACTCACCTCAACTTGGCCACTTGTTTAAGGGTGGTAAGGTATGGATACTTTATATGTCACCCTATAACGATGCAAAAGTGCCTCAAATGGTTTATTACAGAATTGGGATCCCCCGTCACTTATGATAGCTCGAGGGGTTCCAAACCGAGTAAATATGTTTTTCTTTAAGAACTTAAGCACCACTTTTGCATCATTAGTTGGTGATGCGAGTGCTTCGACCCACTTAGAAATGTAATCAATGGAAACAAGTATATATTGGTTGCCATGTGACATTGGGAAAGGTCCCATGAAATCTATGCCCTATACATCAAAAAGTTCACAAATCAAAATACCGTGTTGGGGCATTTCATTCTTGCGGGATATGTTCCCTGTCCGCTGACACATGTCACACCGCTTAATATAGTAAAAGACATCTCTTTTTAAATTAGGCCAATAAAAACCTCATGACATAATCTTACAATATGTATGTTATAAACCAAAATGAGCACCTGCCTCCCTATTATTAAACATATTAATTATAGACAGAACTTCACTTTCGGACACACAATGTCTAATAATGTTATCAACACATACCCTAAACAAATACGGTTCATCCCAAAAGTAAAACCTAGCGTTATGTAAAAATCTTTTCTTTTGATAGTATGAAAGTTCATCAGGAAGGGTATTACTGACTTTATAATTTGTCATATCCGTAAACCATGGTCTAGAAGTTACCGTATACAGAAGTTCATCAGGGAAGGTCTCACATATATCCTTATAAGAGGATTCCTCAACATCATCAATCGAAAGCCTGGAGAGATGATCGGCTACCACATTCTATACTCCTTTTTTATCTTTGATCTTCACGTCAAACTCTTGCAAGAGCAGTATCCAACAAATCAGCCTCGAATTTGCATCCTGTTTAGCTAATAAATACCTTAAAGCAGCATGGTCAGTATGCATAATCACCTTAGAAAAAACCAGATAAGATCTAAATTTTTCAAAGGCAAAGACAACAACTAACAACTCTTTCTTTGTAACAGTGTAATTGACTTGTGTAGGATTAAGAGTCTTGCTAGCATAATAAATGGGGCAGAAAATTTTAGCGACCCGCTGACCTAAAATGCTCCTACAGCGGTATCGTTAGCATCACACATATATAAGTTCAAAAGGAAGAGACCAATTAGGACTTACCAAAATAGGTGTCTCGATTAATTTTTGTTTTAGCATCTCAAATGCAAGTAAACATTCATTATCAAAATTAAAAGTGGCATCCTTCGATAACAATTCAGTAAGTGGCTTAGCAATTTTTGAAAATTTTTTAATGAACCTATGGTAAAAGCCCACATGTCCTAAGAAACTCCTGACTAGCTTCATTGAACTAAGAGGAGGGAATTTTTTTATCACTCAACCTTAGTCGAATCCATTTCTAGCCCTTTCCCAAAAAACTTGTGCCCTAAAACAATACAGTCCCTAACTATGAACTGGCACTTCTCCTAACTAAGTACCAAATTCATTTCTTCGCAACGTTGAAGGGCCTTATCAATATTACCTAGGCATGCATCAAAAGTCGACCCGATAACCAAAAAGTCATCCATAAAGACTTCCATAAACTGCTCAATCATATCATTAAAAATAGCAATCACGCACTGTTGAAAGGTGACGGGTGCATTACAGACCAAATGGCATCCGTCTATATGCAAACATACCGTATGGACAAGTAAATGTGGTTTTCTCTTGATCAAGAGGATCCACTGGTATCTGCATATAGCTGGATAAGCCATCAAGCATACAAAAATACTCGTGACCCGCCATCCTTTCTAGAATCTGATCAATAAAAGAAAGTGGAAAGTGGTCCTTCCGGGTGGCATTATTCAATTTTCTATAGTCAATACACATGCGCCACCCGGTGATTGCACGAGTGGGAATAACTTTACCCACCTCATTTTGCACTACCGTTGTACCCCTTTTCTTGGGTACACAATGGACTGGACTCACCCATGAACTATCAGAAATAGGGTAGATCATACCTGCATCCAGTAGCTTTATTACCTCGGTACGTACTACCTCTTTTATATTAGGGTTCAGCTGACGTTATGGTTATGCACACGGCTTAACAGCTTCCTCAAGAAAGATCCTGTGTGTGTAAAAACTGGGGCTGATCCCTTTTATATCATGGATGGTCCACCCGAATGCTCCCTTATGCCTCTTTAGAACCTCTAACAGATGCTCCTCCTACTCACCTGTCAACAAAGAAGAAACTACAACGGGTAAGTCACTAGGCGGCTATAGAAAAACATATTTAAGGTTAGGTGGAAGAGATTTAAGCTCCAATTTAGGGGCTTCATCCAATGATGATTTTGGCTTTGATTTGACATCCCGCTCGAGATCCTCAAATCGAGATGTGCCGCATCCTCTTCCTCTAGTAGGCATTGCCCTTCCTCCTGATTTTTATATCTGCAAATATTCTTATCAAAGAAGTCAAGTATAGGACAATAGGAATTAATAAAACTACAATTCTTAGTATCCATAGGATACTTCATAGAATTGTACACATTAAAAGAAACTTTCTCGTTTTGCAACTGTAGGATAACCTTACCTTCCTGAATATCAATTAATGTTTTACCTATTGCTAAAAATGGTCTGTCTAACAATAGTGGAATATGTTCATCCTTCTCCATATCAATTACCACAAAATTTGCTGAGAAGATGAACTTACCCACTTTCACCAATACATCCTCAACTACTCACCTTGGCCTAGTTATAGATCTGTCGACCAATTGGAGCATCATGCTAGTGGGCTTCGGCTTACCAAGCTCGAGCTTATAGAAGAATGAAAGCGGCATCAGATTAATACTAGCCTCCAAATCACATAAAGCATTCACTACTTCCAAGTTGCCAATGCAATAAGAAATAGTAAAATTGCCCCTATCCTTAAGCTTAGGGGGGATCTTGTTTAAGATTATTGCCGAACACTCTTCCGTAAGAGCCACTACCTCATTATTTTCCAATTTCCTCTTTCGTACTAAGAGTTCTTTAAAAAAATTTAGCATAAGCAGGCATCTCCTGGAGAGCCTCTTTCAATGGTAAATTGAACTCCAATTTTTTAAAGATCTCCAAAAACTTAGCATATTTCTGATCCAGTTTCTTTTTTTGCTCCTTTAGGGGGTAAGGGAGCTTGGGAACATAAGTACGAACTGAAACAAAAACATCATTTTCAACATTATTATCATCAGTAACAGGAATAGGAACAGGGATAGAACCGGAGTCGGAAGTTTCTTACCCCTCCCGACTCCTTACTTACCTCGACAGCTGGTGGCTAAATTCCAGCATCAGAAGAAGAACTTTCCAACTACTTTCCACTTCTCAGGGTAACTGCCTTAGCAGATTACCTCTGGTGCCCCTTTGGATTAGATTCTGAGTTACTAGGCAAACTACTTGGGAGAGCGCTCCTGACATTCCCTATTCAGTTGAGCCATATGCGTCCCCAGATCCTTGTAATAAGCCTCCGTATCAGCAAGACATGATGAAATTTCTTTCAAGAGGGAAAGCATCGCATCATCCTGCTTTGGTGGTAGAGCTTGATTCTGAAACTAGGGGTTAAAATCCTGTGGGGCCTTACCTAATCCCTGATCACGATGCTCATAATTGAACCCAGGAGGGGTTTTCAGCACACTATTATTATACCCATACGACATGTTTAGGTGATGGAACCTCCTTCCAAAATTTTAATTGTTATTATTATTATAATTGTAAGTTTGGGGATAAGGGTTATTATACCTGTTATTTCTTCCCACATAACTTATATTTTCAGCTGGCTGTTGTTGGGTCTCAGAATTGATGCATTGGCATTCCTAGACCGGGTGATCCCCATTGCAAGTAACACACATTACCTTTTGAGGTTGTGATGGTGTTAGCATGGGACTTTTCCCCAAGCGAGCAGTGATGAAATCCGGTTTAATCGGTGACTTTGTAAGCAATTTTTACGAGTGTATTTTAACCCCTGGATTTTGAAATTGATATCGCCAGGCCGGAATAAAATATTTGTTGGATTATTGCAGTCAACCGGGACCGGAGGAAACCACCCAACCCACCTTAAACCAAATTATCCTTA
>CAOJCR010532115.1:0-11145 GCA_948330485.1 Euphorbia neoarborescens | reverse complement strand
TGAAGTCAGGGTAGGCTAGAACTGGTGCAGTACTCAGTTTCTCCTTGATCAGGGCAAAACTAGCCTCTTGTTTTTACCCACCTGAATCCGTTCCCCTTCTTCAAGCATTCGGTCAAGGGTGCAACAATAGAACTAAAACCCTTAACAAACCTCTGCTAGAAAGTTGCCAATCCATGGAAACTCCGAATGTGTCCTACGTTCTTCAGGGTGGGCCACTTCCTGGATAGCCTTTACCTTGCTCTCGTCTACCCAAATCCGTTGACTGTTGACCACAAAACCCAAAAATACCAGGCTCTCTAGTATAAAATCACATTTCTTCGTGTTGGCATACAGTTGGTTCTCCCTCAGCAACCCGAATACTGTCCTCAAATGCTCCCAATGTTGCTCTGGGTTTTGCTATGGACTAGAATATCATCGAAATAAACAACCACGAATTTGCCAATAACAGAACGAAGTACCTGGTTCATCAACTGCATGAAAGTACCCAGTACATTGGTAAGACCGAATGGCATGACTAGCCACTCATACAATCCATCCCGAGTCTTGAATGCTATCTTCCATTCGTCTCCCTCTCAGATCCGAATCTGATGGTATCCACTCCTCAAGTCTATCTTTGAAAAGATCTTGGATCCGCCCAACTGGTCTAGCATATCATCTAGGTGCGGGATAGGAAACTGGTACCTAATAGTTATCTTGTTGATGGCTCGGATATCCACACACATCCGCCAAGTGCCATCCTTCTTTGGTGTTAGCAATACAGGTACGGCATATGGACTCAGGCTCTCCCGTACATGACCCTTCTTCAGGAGTGCTTCCACTTGACTGCTCAGAATCTCATTCTCCTTGGGATTTATCCGGTAGTAGGGAAGGTTTGGTAACTTTGCTCCCAGAACTAAGTCAATATGGTGCTGGATATCCCTCAAGGGTGGCAATCCATTCGGCAACTCTTCTGGGAATACATCCTGAAACTCTTCTATCAATGGCCGAATTCCATTTGACACCTGATCCCCTTCACTTGTACACTCGGTGCTTGGCTTGGTCACCAATAAATAAAACTACCAAGTATCCGCACACTCCTTCTTGAAAGACTTCTGGTCTGAACAAGTGATGAGGGTCTCCTTCCTTTCTGCCTTAGCCTCCTCAACAATCAGTGTCAGCACATACTGAATACCATCCTTTAAGGACCGATAGGTATTCTTCCTTCCCGAGTGTTGTGCATCCACATCAAACTGCTAAGGTCTGCCAAGAAGTAAATGGCATGCATCCATATCCACCACATCTCAATATACTTCATCAATGTAAGAACCAATCACTAGTGGAACCTTGCAGCGTTGAGTCACCCGGATCTCCCAACGTTCTTGATCCAACCAATACTATACGGGTCAGGATGTGATTCGGGCGTCAGGCTGAATCTCTATATGGCGTTCGAGCTGATAATATTCTCCTGACTCCCACTGTCAATGATCACACTGCACTTCCTGTCTTGGAGCAGACACCTTGTCTTGGACAGTCTGTCTTTCTGCCCTTCATTAATCTTGCTTGACATAAGCATCCTCCTCAAAACATAGACTGCATACCCTATATCAGGCTCATCATCACTTCCCTCTAAGGGCTCGCAGTGGACATCCTCCTCATCTTCTCCTTCCCCATCCTCATACCTTTCCACCATATTACCACTTCTCCTCTTAGGGCTCTCACTAGGCCTATGTCCAGGTTCGTTACAATGATAGCAGTTGATAGGTCCGGGTTTAGCATATGGGTTTGGTGCTCGCACTGGGGCGGTAGCTTCCTGATGCTGTTTCCCATCTCTTTGGGGCGGTTGGGTCCCTCCAGGCGCCCAAGTTGTACTTCTGCCAGCTACCTTCTTGCCTTTATCCATCCAGTTCAGTACCTTTCAGGTGGATACGGGATCTCTGCCATCCGTCAATCACTTATCTGCCCATAATTTCTTGGACACGTTCTTACTTCCTCCTTCAGGGCCAAATTATATGCATCCTACACACTTGGAATCATCTGAATACCTATACGTTCTCTTAGATTTACCCTTAACCCTTCCAAGTAATGAGCTGCCCTTTGAGGCTTAGATTCGATCGGCTTAGCTCGGGCTGACGGTCTCAAGAACTCGAAAGTGTACTCATATACTGTCCAGTTTCCCTGTGAACACTTGCTGTAGGCAGTATAGATGTTCTGCTCATAATCCAGTGGTAAGAAATTCTCTCTCAACATCGCTTTCATCCGTAGCCAGGATCTATAAGGTTCTCTTCCCCCTCTTCTTCTAATTTCACACATCTGGTCCCACCATACTGATGTGCCTCCTTTGAACCGGTAGGCCACTAACTTCACCTTCCTGTCTTCGGGTACATTGGCATCCTCAAAGAATCTTTCCACTTCAGACAACCAATCTAGGAACCCCTCAATATCTAGATCTCATCTGAAAGAAGGAAAGTCTACTTTGAGCATGTAGACTTCATCCATTGGGTCCAGTTCTCTACCGTGTGGATATTTATTCCTCTTAAATCCACCAGGACGTCTACCTTGTGCACATTGTTCCCATACTCCTTCTTACTATCGTCATCATCATCATAAAGAGGTGGGTTTAGACGTCTTACCATATTAGCTCAATGAGGTTTCGCCGGATAATGAAATGGTGGTGGTGAAGGTAGACGTGGTAGGCATTCTTCCTCTACGTGAGCTCCGATTGGTGGTGGTGATTGCTGTGGATTTGAAGCTCCTTCTCCGTCATTAGGATGTCAACCAGTCTGCTTTAGGACTTCAAGAAGCTCCCTTTCGAAGTTTTCAAAATCACTCCTCAAGGCTTGATGTTCAGCCCTCATCTCTTGCCTTAGTTCTTCTACATTCTTCTCCAAGGCATGTACTTGTTCTTGCATCACTCGTGATTGGACCATAGCTTCAAAGAGGTTTCTGGTTAGAGAAACAATGAGGCTCTGATACCAAATGATACGAATTAGTTGAGAGAAAGAAAGGTAAAGGTTTTAACCTTAAACCAACAAAGAAAAAAATTGAGTTGAATCCACAACTTCAAGGGAATCCACCCTTAAACACAAGGAATAAACCTTGAAAGAAACCTTAAAGGTTGCTGGAAATTTGATTGATCAAAAGTTGTTTTTTTACAAAGAAGATGAGTTTCCTTATATATGGGGGAAAACCCTAATCCTGATTACAAGGAAAGAATAAAATAATAATAAAGTACAAGAATGATGATTATCCTAAAAGTAGGCAAAAAGGCAACAGTTGAAAGTTTCACCAAAAATGCAAAAAAAGGTGGACTGCTACAAGGAGTAGGTGGGATAACTCAGAAAACAGTTGACTCCTACGTCACCCTCCTAGGAATCCGGATCCGTCATCAGGGATTCGGTCATATCCTCCTACCTTCATCATTCGGTATTATTCATCCGCTTTTTATTCTCCCTCCCGGATCTTTCGTGTCATCCGGCCTTTGTGCCTTGCATTCTATCCGCCCGGGTGTAGGTCCAACTGTCTCTTTGATTCGGTTCAGATCTGGCTCCGGGTCTGGATGTTGGATGTCCACATTATAAGGTGTTGGAATTTTGGCATATTGAAAGTTATTTTTTTATCAACATAGAATTGAATTATTTTGTGATTGGATTATAATTAAAGAGATAAAATTTATATCATCGTTTTCTATGTTATGTTATCTTTCCAACGGTATATAATTCGTATAATTTAGATCAAAGATAAATGAGAAATTGTAGCTCAAATGGAGCTGAAGAGAATTTGATATTGTAGGAAAAGATAGAGATTATAATCGAAATCTCACATTTGTTTCTAATGAGAGTGGAAAAGGGTTTATAAGTTGGAGCAAATTATGGATGTGTATGAATTGTAAGATGAGAGGCTCTTTCTTGTGCATGTAGGGGGTGCAAATCCTACAAAATTGGCTTCAAAGCCAACGCACCCCTGCACGACGTGGGAGATGCGAATGCCGCTCTGAAATGGACCGCTATAGGTCTGCTAACTTTTGCTCCAGTCAAGATTATTTTTTCCAACAAAAAGACAAAGTGACTCTTCATATTCTCTTACTTATGGATTTTTCTATTCTCAACAGATGCATTAATTCAGGTTAATGTCCATTAATTCCTGTAACTTTTTTCTGCTTATATTATTATTATTTTCTTATTATTTTATTTCACATAGAAATAAAAATTATGCATGCATTCCTTCTGTTCTGTTCGTTTTTCCTTCTACTGTCTACTAGTGAAAATTATTTGATTTCGCTCCGGAATTGTTATATCTTGGAAGGCTAGAATTCTGCAGAAATTATTTGCTTTAAGAAGACTTTTTACAGGTCTCAATGCATACTTCTTCTTTTCTCGTACTCGGTGGCGGAGCCAGAAATCCAAAACAGAGAGGGCAAAGATTCTTTAAGAAATTTTTTTTTTCTGAATTGGCTTCTCTGAATTTTCATGTCCTGAAAATACTTCAAAATAGCTTTGTTATCAATAGCTGTAAAAATCCCTCTATATTTGTTCAAATCTATCTCCACACTTCTAATTTGATGATAGCATTTAGAATCATGATCATAGTTGCCAAAATATCAGAATCAAAACAACCAATATTCCAGCAGATCTTATAAGCAGCATTCCATGGCCTTCTGTATCTCTAGGCAAAAGGGAATCTCTCGATTCATCAAATGATTTCCCTTGATGTGCAATAAAAACCTGATAATACGCTCTAGCTCCAATCAATTTCTTGTTACAACATGAAGCATTGAAATTTTTTGATGTTTAGCAAACACCTTTCCAATTCAGCGACACATCGGACAAATCGTAATCGAAAAATTGGGAGTTCCGGCCAAATTCCGGTATCGAGAACACCAATGATAACATCGTCACCATAAGCACCATTAGGCCAAAGGCCGAATCCAGACGAGAGGCCTAAGAATTGAGGAGTGCGAGTGGTGTGGAGCTAACGAATCTAGTCAGGGATGGCGGAGATTACGCCGAAAACACGGAGGAGCGATGAAGCTTGATCTGAAGAAAGGTGAGCAGAGAAACCATTGATGGATTTGGAGAGGATCTTGGGATTGTGAGGAGAAGGGGGAAGAGAATTGAGGATGTGAGAGTACCAATCATTGGGGGAGGAGGCTATTTTCCAGCGACGAAGGGGGGCAGTTGTCGCCAGTACAAGAAAAAGGGTGTATACAGACAAAAAAATTATTTTTTAACGACACTTTATGGCATCTTTAAAGGTATATCCACGATTTGTAAAATATCTTCGCAAGTGACATTAAATCGCGTGTCGTTATTTTTTACGACGCTTAAACATTATGTCGATAAACATTAAATGTTTTGTCATTTCATATAAAAAGCTTTGTCATCCTACAATGCTTATAATTTTAGCGTCGTAAATTTTGTTGTATTATTTAATAATAAATTAAAAATTATCACGACATTTTAATGAAACGTCAAAAAATTAACGACGCATATTTTATTTTTGTATCATTATTTCCCTTCATAAATAATCATTGCGTCTAGCAACCACATGTGGTTGCTAATGTAGGTTCAGTGAACACTCTTATTTAACTTTTTACCACCAAATTGTGACTGATATTTTGTCGGTAAATCATTACAAATTTAACAATGAAATTTCCGTCGGTATCGTTGGAATTTTAGCTACGATTTTCATTAGTAAATCTTTGGAAATTTTTACCGATGGATTTTTCATCGGAATATAATTTGGATTGAAGGAAGCTATTAAAAATACAATTTCAGTTAAATAGTAAGAACATATGACATATCATATTAGACAAACTATAAGTACTCACATTCAGCAACATATTAAAAATCTTAATAACTTCATACTACTCTGCTAATATTCAAATCTATTATACTAAGATCCCTGCCGTGGCAAATCCTAACATCATAGCATATATCTTTTTTCAAATAACATTTTTTACATAACCATAACCATGTCTATGTACATATACCATATATCATTTTTCAAATAACAATAAATACAAGTAAAATCTACCACGAAAACTGAACAAGAAAACGAACACTTGCAATTTTATTTTTGAATCATGTTATACATTAAGAGCATACATTACAGCGGCTATTAGCCAATCAATTGAAGCTACATGTTTAGTAATCAAAAGTGAAAGTCATTGTGTACCAGTAATGTTGATGTCCTTTTGGTCACCAAGTCGTCTTGGCAAGGGCACCTACAATGGAAAACAGGTAAAGAATCAACAAGTTGCTTCATTTCATAATTATCAGGAGCAAACTTGCAAATGAAATAAAACAAGCCAAATTGTTGCTTCTGAGAAATTTTGCTGTCACAAAAAATGCTTCTTAGGATGCATATATTCCTATGGTTCTCTGCATATAATACAACAAGGAATTGAAAAGAAGGTCCAAAACAGTAGTTGATGAAAGATAAAAGACATACCAAGCCAAGAGCGTCTGTTGCACTTCTATGACCGTCTTCGTTGCATACTGAGATGAACATATTCATTAACATTCTCTCTGCTCCACCTTGAAGTGTTTTCTAAGGCTCCGAATAACCATCTCCATTTCAGACTAGCCAAGACTTTATCACTTTAGATCATAAACAACCGAAACAATATCTCGACCATTCTTAAATGATGAATCCAAAATTTTAGCACTGCCCAATGTACAGAGCTCTAAACAATAAGGTAATTATCCAGAAAAACATCTATCAGAATTGAATCTGCATCAGGCATATAAGAACATGGACATGCCACTGGCAAAAACCATAGCTTGCTGATGTTAAGGCAGTTTTCTTTATTGATAATGAAACAGGTGAACTAAAGAGAATTGGATTGAATATAAGACCAACTCTAATATAAAATCATTTGAAGAATCTGAGTGAAGTTCATTCCTGTGTATCAAGATCATGTATAGAGATCATCCTTGGGTTCACCAGTGGTATTGCTAGGGGAATGGAAACTGAGGAAACGCATGTAATCCAAAAAGACCTTTCATCTATCCTTCCATCAATTCGCAATCCTATTCTTTTAATCAATGTTGGAAGGAAAAAATAAACAAAGAGGGGGGATGTATGTGCAAGAGAATTCGCAATCCTATTCATCTATCTTTCATTTTCCTATACAATATATAAAAAAAAAACTTTATATAAATTTATGTTCGAACAATGACAACATAAATTAATTGTTTATAAAATTTGATTTCAATAACCAAATTATTAAAGAAAAATTGTTACCTCTAAGTAAGAAGCCTGCAATGTAAAATCATTGAAGCAGCTAATGACACAGTATTGAATTTCAAGGCTCAATGGTTCTAAAGTTGTTACTATTGAAAGCAGTAAACCTAGTTTTGATTAGCATCATGTTTCTACCTCTGTATTCTCATTATTTCTTCTTTCTACTTCAAGTAGCACAACCAAACCCAAATTTGATTCTTTTTAGCAAAAAAATAAATAATTAATTAACATACAATGATAGTGAAGGAAAAAGTAGTACTTTTGGGGAATTCCTCACAATTAAATCTCTAGAGCAACATTTGTTTCTGAAGGTCCACTTTGCATCGAGGAAAAGATACATATGAGAATATTGTGTCAAAACAAAAAAAGAGCAAATGCCACAAAAACACAAAACAAAAAAAGTCATGAATGACATATTTCTAAGATCATTGTGTAGTGTATGCCTTTATTGTTGTATTATTACTTTGGTTAACTATTTCCAACTGATATCTAACAGTTTGCAAAACTGAGTTAAAACAAAAACAATAAGGGTAAAACGTACACTCGACAAACCGTGCAGATTCCCTTTAGATGATATGCCTCTCTTGCAATTCTTGACATACCTATCATTATCAATAAGACGTTACTGCACCAGAGTAGTTTATATATGAATATGATAAATTACTTTAGATAGAGAAATAAATTAGAGTGAATGAGATAAAGCAAGTATTTGTAAGCCTGGAACCAATCTTCACTGTTGCACTTGAAAGCATAGAGAGGATGCTGATACAGATTGAACTTACAGTCATAGCTGGGGGACAGGAATCATACAAAATATCTAAAAGTGACTAATTGAACTACACTAAACAGCAGCAATCTAAAGATTAAACAACGGTAATCAACACTTAACCAAAGTGACTTCTAAATGCTGTAAATGACACAATGGCAGTAAACCCTATGTGTGTAAATAAAGTGCAGTAAAGAAAACTGAAACCCTTCCAGTTATAAATCTATGAAGCCCTAACATCAAACCAAGAGAGTAAACCATCATTAAATCAGACGAATAGCATGTCATTAGAACCCAAACAATCATGCAATCCACAGAAAACTAATGAATCAACATGAAATCAAAGATTTCAAATGAAATGTACTACATACAAGCAGATATCCAGAATATCAACAGATGGCCAAACTACACAATGAATTATCCAAGATAAAAGAGACAATTATGAATTTGAATGAAACACCACAAAGTCCAGAACAAACCGTTAATCAACATCCAAATCGAAGTCAACAGAAGTCCAGGAAATCAAAGCAAAGAAGAGAAGAATCAGCAGAAGAATAAGAACAGATGGTTACCTCTAGAAATACCGAGGTTTTTCCGATCACTCTCCCTCTCTCGTTTTTCTTTACCAGTTGTTCGATCGAAGGAACCTCTCTCTCGCTCGACTTCTCTTACTTTTTCTTTTCCAAAGTAGCCTCCAAAATCGATCGAGTCCTAAAAAATCCAGCATCCTCAATTCCAATTCGCAGAGAGTCCTTCGATTTTGTCAAGCTCTGGCAGAGCCCTTTGATTTTCTTCTAATCGAATCACCCCCTGTTCTCGGTCCCAATCTCTCCCCTTTGATCGAAGAATACTCTGTGCATTTATCCTTAACAGAGTCCCTCCTCTCCTGAGATTTCTTTCCTCTTCGAAAATCAGCGCCCCTCTCTTCAAAAAATCAAAAATATCAAAAGTATTGAAGTATTTAATTAAAAGTGAACGGTTTAAAAATATATCAATAAAAAAATTAAATTAATAGAAAAATATATATAAATGTCAATGATATTAAATAAAGAAATTAATTTATAATATAATAATAATTATTTTTTAATTTTAATTAAAAAGTATCTCTTCAATTAATATACAAACAATTAAATAACATTAAATATATCTTTAATTAGTATGGAAATTGTTTCTTGCCTTTTCAGAAATTGCGGGCATATCAACGATTTTGTAATAAAAATCGTAAAACTTAATAGAGAATATTGAAATTTGAATATCAAACGATTATGTAAAGCAAAAAAGGAAGTAAAAATGCTTAAATTCGAAACTATTTCTTGACTGAGAAAAGAAAATAGCTAATTATAGACAATGCCAAAATAAGATGGAAATGATTTGAAGGAAACTATTAACGAATTTCTAAGAAAAAAGAAACGATTAATGAAATAGTTTAAGCAAACATAATAACTGACCGGAAATTCTAAGAAACAGAAAGTGTAAAGGCTGACAAGTTGAAAAGAAATTGACAGAATGCTCTTGTGTGAGTATTGTGTATGAGTGTTGAGTTGTTCGGGGATTGCTTTGTCTTCAATTCTGGTATTTATAGACTCAAACTTGTGTAAGATTTTACACGATCAAGCATTTCCCAACTGATGCAACTGCTTGCCACTTCCCTCCTTCTTCTGTTGCACTTATTCCACGTTCTCCACTGTGCCATATTGCAGTTTTCTTTCCACTACTCCCTTGACTTGCACGTTCCAACTTGATTTCAGTCATGCACTAACTGCAAATAACTTTCTCTGCAAATTCTACCGCCATTTCTACCAGCCATTTTCACTTTTTACCGTGTATTATTAATTAAAATATTTAATCCAATGTTAATTAATTAATATATTTACCTAATTAACTAACACCAATTAAATAATCAATTAATAATTTAATTAGTCCAAATTTTATAATTTATAAAATTGGTCTAATTAGATTTAGGGTGTAACAATTACCCCCTATACTTAATTTTAATTTTAAATTAAGTATATGTAAAGAATCAAAAGTTTGGTTCAAAATTAAAAGAACCGAAACTCAAAGGACTAAATTGTATATTTTGGCAATTTTGAATTTGGGTTGTGAGATGCAGGGTACAAACACTTTGCTCTATCTCCATTTTGGCGAGATTTTCGCAATCCGAGAACGACGAATCAAGGGCTGAGCAACGGTGGCAAGTAGGCTACGGCGAGGAGCTGGGCGGCGAGCAACGGCGAACGGCGGCAGTAGTCCGACGAGCGGAGGGGCAGCAGGCGGCGACGACCTGCTTTGGGCAGCGAAGAGGATTTGTCGAACGGCGAAGAGGAAGCTGACAACGGACTGAAGCTGAGCGGCAAAGAAGCTGAGGAACACGGGTTGGACAACAGACGACGAATGGGAGCTGACGAACGGAGGCTGCAGGAGGCGAAGAGGAGCTGCCCCGCAGCTTTGGGCTGACTGAGGATTGGGCGAACCAAGACTGAACAGCAGCATTAGTGGTCATTCTAAGCCCTTTCAAGGTAAATTCTTCCCTGTTTCCCTTCTTTTATTTCTTCAGTGCCATCGAATTCTTCCATTTGCCAATATTTCCACAATTGCTTACTTGCATTGAGCTGTTATCCTTCGCTTGAGATGTTTCACCTTACTGCTGACTCTGTTGGTCTTGCTTGCTGTTGATAATTTTGTGTTAATTAGAGGAGGTTACCTGTGCCTTGATGATTTCTTTCGGTTCTTCAATTCATTGCTGACATGCCTGAGTTTATTTCAAAATGAACTTTTAGATGAGCCTATGCTTTTCCTTTGGTCTGTAACAACAAATACATTTGTCTTTTGATGATAACACTTCTTTTGCATCTGTAAACATGTGAAATTTGTCTCTTTGGATTTTGATTGCTCCTTCAGCTGGATGATTTGCCCCTGGATAACTCAATTGAGTTTCAAAAAACTAAATTAACTGAATTAAGCAAGACCACTCCTCTGCATATTACCTTAGAAATGTAAAACAGGATGTTCCTCTGTGTATAGGGAGATTTGATGGCCTTATCAATATTGACAATTCGAAAGTTCTTTCTTGTTCTTCCCCAGATATTTATGGCTTAATTTTGACTCATTACTAATTACTTGGAAAATAATTAATAAATTGATCAAAATAGCCAATA
>CAOJCR010522507.1:0-11050 GCA_948330485.1 Euphorbia neoarborescens | reverse complement strand
GTTAATATGAGACCGTTAAGTGACCTTTTGACTTAGATGCCCAATATAACATCCACATACCCTATATCTTTCATATCAAAATTTAAATATAACTTGTTCTTAGCGCGTTTAACCATATCTTAATTGCTTCCTACAGTGAGTATGTCATCAATATACAAACACATGATAACATATCCTACATCTGTAGTTTTCACGTATATGCACTTATCACACTAATTTATTTGATATCCATTTGATATCATGTCTTCATCAAAATTATTATGCCTTTCTTTTGGTGCTTGGTTTAAAACATATAAAGGCTTCACCAACTTATAAACCTTCCTTTCCTGACCTGAAGCTACACAGCCCTTAGGCTACTCCATATAGATCTTTGCTTCAAAATCTCTATTCAGGAAAGCAGTTTTCACATCCATTTGATGTACTTATAAATTGTGCAATGCATCAATCGTAAATATCATTCTAATAGATGTTATTCTCGACATATGAGAATACGTATCAAAAAAGTCAAGGCCTTCCTTTTATCCAAAACCTTTTATGACTAAACATGCCTTGTAATTATTCCATCTGCTTTCGTTTTTTGTTTGAAAATCCACTTAGAAGACAATGGTTTAGTTCCCAGAAGAAGAATCACTAATTCCCAAGTATGATTCTATATAATGGAATTAATTTCACTTCTTATGGCTTCTTTCCCTAAAGGAATTTTCGTTGAATTTATATCTTCTCTGTAATTCTAAGGTTCTACACCTACTATATAGGCAATAAAATCGGGTTCGAAAGAATTCTCTATTCTGGCCCTTTTACTCCTTTTAGGTAGTACCTCATTATCATATTTATGTGAACAATCATTGATGTTTTCTTTAACTATTTATTGAAGTTCATTATCAAATTCTTATTGATTCGTTTGATCAAGCATTTCACGAGACTGTTTGGTTCTCATCCCTTCACTTTCTTGATTATACGGAAGCACATCCTCAAAGAATATTGCATCCTTCAATTCTATCAAAGTATTCTTATATATATCTGGGTTTTTAGATTTATACATAAGAAACCTATATACATTACTATGTTTAGCATTTCAACATATCCAATAAATACGTAATCCATAATTTTTGGCCCGATTTTCGTTTTCTTAGGTAATAGAGCTATTAACTTAGCTAAACACCCCCACACTTTCAAGTAATTATAGGAAGAAATACTTCTTTTCCATAATTCAGAATGGGTTTTATCCATATTTTTTTTCAGAAGATAATTTACAGACAACACTACATCCCCTATAAGTTCTATGGTAAATTAGAACTGGTCAACATTGCATTCATCTTTTCTTTTAATTATGATTCTTATGTTCTGGAACTCCACTATATTGAGGAGAATAAGGTGGTGTTAGTCTATGGATTATATCATTTTGGGAGCAGAATTGGCCAAAAGGTGTTATGTATTCACCATATGATCACTTCTGACAACCTTAATTTTCTTATTGAGTTGATTCTTAACTTCTTGCTTATAGAGAAAAAAATTTTCCAAAGCGTCATCTTTTCTTTTAAGAAAATATACATAAAAGAATTTTTTTCCTATCATCAATGAAGGTAGTAAAATATTAGTTCCCTTCCCTTTATTGAACAAGTTTCAAGTCACAAATATCTATATGTATCATATCAAGAGGTTCTGTATTTCTTTTAATAGAATGAAATGGGGACCTTGCATTTTTGCCTCAACACACATTTTGCATTTATTATCTTTATTGATGACAACTGCGGGAATATGATTTGAGTTAATTAAATGTCGCAACATAAGTAATTAACATGTCTAAGTCTACCATGCCATACATCACATGAAACAACCATATAGAGAAGATGAAACTTCATTTTTATTAATAGTATAGGCTTTACAATAGATACAATTGAATTTAAACATCCTAATGCAATCATATCCCTTGCCCACATACATTTCCCCTTGGATAAAATAAATTTCTGGGACTCCAAACCATTTTGAACCCATGAATGCTCAAAATGCTCCCAGAAACCAAGTTCCTCCTTATATTAGGAATTTAGAAGACATTTTATAGTTTTAATTCTTTCTCGAAAGTCATCTTAATTAGTACCACAATATCCTTTCCCTTAATCTTGGCAAAAGTTGCATTTCCCAAGTATAGCTTTTCTCCCTTATCCAAAACAGTTAGTCCATCAAAAGACTCTTTGTCATAACATATGTAACGATTAGCACCAGTGTCTAGCCAGTACTCTCTTGGTTTTGTATCTGCCATGTTTACCTTAGTAATCACAGGATATAAATCCACATCCTCCAAATCCTTAGGAATTGTTTCAACCATGTTAGCCTCTACAGGTTTGGTCTTATTTAGAAGTATGCAAGCTGATGACTTGTGGCCATATTGTTGCAATCATAACACTTCCCATTGAATTTGGGCTTTTTAGACACACCCCTTTGGAGCCAAATTTTGGCACAGCTTTGCCTTTTTCCTTTTCTTTGGTCCTTTTTTACCCCAATCAAATTCATTTTTGTTTCTTGAGAAAGTTTCCTCAAAGATCCTCTATCATCCTCTTTAATTCTGAGTTTGATAATGAGATCTTCCATAGAAATTTCATTCCAATTGTTCTTCAGGCAATTTCTAAAGTCAGTCGAACCAGATGGCAACTTCTCAGTCATTGTAGCCACTAGGAATGACTCATTTATCTCTATACGTTCAACATCCATGCCATGGATCAACACCGTAATACCTGCACTTGAGAAACCATAGATTTAGAATCAGTCATTTTAAAATCTAGGAATTTACCTACTAAGAATTTCTTAATACCTGCATCCCTGGTTTTATATTTCCTATCCAACAAATCACATACTTCCTTTCCTGTCTACATCGGCTCATATATATTATACAAGGAATCAACCAGAGAGTTTAATATGTAATGCTTGCAAATGAAATTGTAATTATTCCATATATCCATAGCATACAACACTGTCGGGTCTGTAACATCATTTCCTACATTGGGACAATCCTTGGAGAATAGTTAAGAAAAAGCGCATCTTTTTCTGCCAAATTTTAAAGGATGTTCCAAAAAAACTTCAAGTCTTTCTACCAGGTTTACACCAAGAATAGGTGCGCTTGCTGAAGCAACGTTGCTCGTACCAATTGGACTAAGGTCTTGTTCTTTTGGACTTAATTTGTCTGAACTGAACTGAATTTGTCTGAACTTAATGGAACTGAACTAAATACCGATAATTATAATAGTAATTATAAATATAATAATAATTATAAAATAATATAAAATTAATAATTATATATAATAGTAAAATAAATACAAGATTAATAAATATAATAATAATTTGATTATTTTTTATTAGTTAATAATAATAAATTAATAATGGAGCTGAACTGAACTGAACTGAACTGAATGGATCTGAACTGAACTGAACTGAACTAAACTGAATGGACCTGAACTGAACTGAAGTGAACTAAAATTAAGTCCAAAATAACAGGACCTAAATTGTCCATTTTGATTTTAAGCTAGACCAATTGGACCAATTTTTGCATTTTGGTTTCTGGAAGTTTCTCCCACAATAGGTATAGACAAGTTTGCCAAATTATTTTCATTCTTTCTGTAAAATAAACAGAACTCTAATAAAATCACAGAAAAAGAGAAAATATAACAAAATATTAAGATTATAATAATAACCTAAATATTATCCATGTCTAAATTTCCAAATCATGATCTCTCTAAAAACACAAAAAAGTCTAAAAACTAAAAATTGTCTAAATATCCAAAAAAATGTCCTAAACGTCCAAAAATAGTGTGGGTCCAAAATAGTCCCAATTAAGGTAATAATTCTTTAATCCTTATCAAGGTATTTCCGTAAAGATAACTTGTAACTTTCTTACAAAGTAATTCTTTATTTTCTTAAGATTGTTAGAATCGGGGTTTAGTAGATAATATAAATTGCAAAAAATAACTATAGTAAGGAAATTATAGGGATAAAAAATTTTGAACCTTTCACCAAGATTTATACTAAGTATGTTGTTTTTGTCGAGGCCTGTTGAACAATCTCCTTCAGATAATAATTCTTGTTGAATCTTATCTCTCAGGATATAACGATAAATGTCAACAAGCTCTCAACTGTGCGCTTATACTTTCCACTAGACTCAGAGAAGAACTTGAAGAATAGAGAATCATCGAAATAGAATTTTCATAACACAGTGCAAATGTTTCTTTCGCATGCTTATATCTGAAAATAATATAACTATATATAGAGAAGAAGGGATTGATAGGATTAATTGTAATGAACATACTGGTTGCAAGCCACTTATGGCAAATAAATGAGATTAAAACTACTTGAAACCGAAGTCGGAGACATTGAAAAGTTATAAAACTGCCCAAAATACCCAAAAAGTCACCATCAGTCGTTCCGACGACCGAGACAGCCTCGGGCAAGTCTTCTCTGCTGCACCGAAGCCCCTAAGGTTGCATCAATGACAGTAGCTATAGTCTTGATCGCGCCAGTGATCGAGACATTTCTCTTAACCCTTCCGAAAACTCATTTTTTGAAATGCAGTTTCTTATTCATTCTTTATCCAAATTATGAGTATAATATGACACATATGTCTCTTTTCCATTTTGATCTTAACCACTTCATGATTTGGTTACACATTTAACAACTCAGATCACACAAAATTCCAACATATAATAATAACATAAATATTTTAGTAATAATATACTCATGTTAATAATTTAATAATCATAATAAAAATAATAAATTTTTAGTATTTCTATTTGCCATTTTAGTCTAGTAGAATTTTATATGAATACAAAATGGGTCCTGTTATTTGTACACAATACTATATATATATTTTGTACACATTTTCATCTCCACCATTCATCGTATTTTGATCTAATGGACCATAAAACAAGCTCTTCATGGTCCATTGGATCAAAACAGGATGAACGATGGAGATGAAAATGTGTACAAAATGTATACATAATATTGTGTACAAATAACATTATTCATAAAAAAATTGTAAATATTATATTTACATTTTAAATCCCAAATTCACAAAATTATGGGAACGATATTTGATTTAGATCAATGACCATGAGTCCAAAACCGGTCCAATAGATCTAAATCAAATCAAGATGTTACAAATACCCAATTAAACATAAAAAATCAATATCACGAAAAATAAATAATATAAATCATGTGAAAATGAGGATTTAGACTGAACGACCATGAAACCAAAACTGTTCTAATCGGTTTGAATCAAATCGAGATGAAAATAATATACACAATACCATATCAAGCATAAAAAATCAATATCACAAATAACATTTATCATTAACTCTCCTCTCTCTTAATTCCCTCTCTAATTTCTTTTTTCTTAATTTTCTTTTCTTAATCCTCTCTCTCCATTTGTATTTTTTCTCTTCTTATTTTACAATCCTTTGGACCCTCTCCTCTTTCCCTCTTTTTGTTGCTCCACTTTCTAATTTCTCTAAATTTTATCCCTCCCTTCTCAAATTGCCTCTCTCGAGTCCATTCCCCTTCCTTTTCTAATTTCTTTATTTTTTTTTCCTTTTTTCTTTTTATCTAATTTATTTTTTCTTATTTTATTTATTTTCTTAATAAAAAACTAAATTCTTTCTAATTAATTTTATTATTATTTATTTATTTTTTTATATTTTTTAAACTTGTTTTTATTTTTTATATGATTCATAATTAATCAATATACTATTATATAAATGAGAAGTAAAAAATAATGATGTGTCATTATGTTATTTTTTTATTATTTATTTATTATTTATTTATTACTTTTTTTAATTTAAATTTAAAAATTTAATTAGTTTTTTTTTTATAACTGCCAAGTTAGTTTTTATTACTTTAAAAATTTCATATCCAATTTTATTAGTTGCATTTTTTTATTCATTTTTTTTTTAATTTTTAAAGTTTTAAAATATCACCTATTACCCTTAAATTAATAACTGTACTGCCATTATTTATTTAGTTATTGATTTTCAGTTTTATTTTTAAAAAATTTCAGTTTTTTACATATAGATTTTCATTGATTCAGGCATCGTCCGGGTATACATATCTAGTTACTAACTAAATCTAATCCAACCGATTCTATCTGGTTTCAAATCTAATTTTCAAATTTGGCTCCAAGATGATATAAAATATAGTATTAGCTTCTCAGTTCAACCGCCTATGAATATCTCACAGGAAAGAGTAACAAATTAATTTTTCATCATCAAAACTCGAGGAAAATTCCATGCTTATAGTAATAAAGGTGACTTTTCGATAATTTTACTATACAGAAAATTTATATGCATATTTCATTAATTTAACCGGTCACTAAATGCATGAAACTAAATTTTATGTACATACTTATATAAATTTAATATGCATGTAGGTGAAGATTAAATTGAAATGAAATATGTTTCATATTATTTATTTTGTGAATAACCTGAAATTTTTAGGTTATATTGTAAAATTCCACCATACGCATATTTAATGACTAAATGGAAATTAAATCTAAATTGTGTAGCAGTAAACAAATGAATTGACAACCAATTTCAGATATCCTAGTCATTCCTCTCTCCCTCTCCTCTCTCTAAATTTTTTTCGCTAGCACGGATCTCATATCATGAGGAGTTTTGTATATTAGAAGTTGTAACTGCATAGACTGCTTAGTCGTCTCTTTTAGAGATATATTTATAAGGATCTTTATTTTATTTTTCCATTATTTCTATCCGTTGTATGTTGCTGGTAGGAATTTTAGTGTCGCTTAATTCATTGAATAAATCATTTCGATATCTATTCGAGTTTATAATTCATAAAATTGGTATTTTTGTTGCGCATATTTTCAAATCCATGTTAATTTTTACTACAAGAAATAGAATACAAGGTAAAGGTTATATAGATAATAATGTGAAATGGAAGGATGAAGAGAAAATAACAAAATTGTTTGAAAAACAATAATTTAATATCGTTGCAATTTTAAATAATACATACAATTAAATACCTATATGATAACGAATGGAAGCTGAGTGTGAGCTGTACTCGTCGGGAATATGTCTGCTTATTGTTGGTGTTGCACCGATGACCTGTAAAATACAAGGATCTAATTGGAGAGGGGGTGTCTCTGATTAATCTCCTCTGATACTTAAGTCAGTATTTTGTGGAAAAAGTAAAAATGTTTTAGGGAGAGCTTGAGTGAGAATCATACCAGATCCCTTCTAATTGTGAGCTCTGATGAATATATAGTGATGACACACTTCCATATGTCACAATGCCATAGGATGGCAGGTGGTAGGTGGTACTAGCCTTTTGGCCCTGCCTCCTGTAATTTTGAAGAGTGGCTTTGTCAGCCTTTCTGATGAGACTCTCTTTTGCCATCGTAGTCTTGTCGAGCCGTATTAAGCCCCCATAGCATTTATTACAGCATTAAATACAGGTGGTCCTCCACCCTAGGCAAGAGAATATTTCCAGGCGGGGTGCCAGTCATTTAGTCATAACTCGCCTCTCGATTAGGTGAGATGAGAGGTTGAATCGATGGGAGTCCCGACGTGACGGGAGGAAGACATATACGAGGAAAACCTCAGGGGTTATCAGGAGCCCCCTGTAGTGGTTGAAATTCTTTGAGGATTTCATGGGCTGCACAGTACCGTTTTAACGGCTCATGCCTTTTGTGTTACCCTATACCAATGAATGAGGGGTAAATTTCACCCATGGTATACAAACTTTCACTTTTTTCCACTTTGATACACAAACTTTGATTTGTATAGCATTGGTATACCAACTAATGTGTGACTTCCAGCTTGGTCTTTTTTACCTTCTATAGCAGGTTTCTCCTTTCACCCAACATAAAATGACGCAAAATGCCCTTACCTTTCCTCTCTGTGTTATGTGTTTTCTTTTTGTGTGTGTTGATTTTATTTTCTGTGTTTTTTTATTGTGTTAAATGGTTTTTAATAATAATAATATATATAATAATAAAAATTAAAATTAAAAAATATATATTAAAAGAAAGAAGACGGAAAGTAATTAAAGAGAAGGGTAATTTTTATTAAAAAAATAAAAAATAAAAGATAATAATAAATCGAAGGAATGGCTTTGCAGAGGGGGGTTTTAACCCAAGAGAGAAAGCTAAAAGGTAGAGAAAAATAAAAGAAAAGAGGACAAAGAAGATGAGTTGTTAACGGTGACAGGACAAGGAGATGAAGCTGCAATTTTAGGGGAGTGTTCGGCGATTTTCAGAAGAGGGATGGGGGCTGGTCAATTTCAAAATTCAAAAAGAGCAGTAGGGGGCTGTTTCTGCGTTTTAAGGGGAGGAGAGCAAATAATAAAAAAAGGGGTGAATGGAAGGAGATTGGAAGGAGAGCAGCAACACAAAATTGAGGAGGGCTAGGAATTAGAGGAAATCCATTAAGAAAGGAGAAAACAAATCAGGAAGAAAATGGAGAAGAGCATCAAAAGGGGGAAGTGAGATGAGGGATGAGAGAAATTTAGAGCAGCAAACGCCGAAAAATTGAGGCTACCATTGATGAAGGTAGTGGAGGTGAGTGCTATGATTTCAAGAAAAAAACAAATGGAGAGATTCGGTGAGAAAGGGATTCTCGGTTGAGTAAAATCGGAGGCTGCCATTTCACGAAAAGAGGAGCTGTAGTTTAGAGAGGGTAATGGGTATTTTGGTGATTTTAAGTTAGGGTTAGGGTTTGACCAGCTTTGAAATGGGAGAAACCTACTATAGACATATAAGTTGGTGTACCGATGCTATACAAATCAAAGTTTGTGTACCAAAGTGGGAAAAAGTGAAAGTTTGTATACTATGGGTGAGATTTACCCAATGAATGAAAGACACATGTGTGCTACATTTATGATAGCTAGGGATTTTTTAAGGGAAGCAGCATGTGTCAGATCATGCAATGATGGTGGGGTGGTGACCCTATCACACTCTGACATATGTCCATTGGGTTTTTAAATTTTGAACATGCACGTTCCTTTACATATAAAAACCAAATGACGCAACCGATCAGTACATTTGCTCCCTTCTTCATTATCTCCACTTGTGAGTGTATTTCATGGTTATTCTCTATCATTTCTCTCTTTTTGCATAACTTATAAGGAACCATAATATCAGAGGTATGTCTAGTTACGAATCAGAAAGGGGTGGGACCGGAATGTTTGGTGTCGCCTATGTAGGGATGACAGTGTACAAGGATCCTCGTCGGTGATTCATGAAGCTAAATAAGCTATAATGGCTAAAAGAGGTAGAGTATGAGCTGTCGGGGGAGACGGGGAGGGCAACGGCCCCTCCCACAGGGTATTTTATGGTATACGCTGACCAGTAACTGCTGGGGTTTCGTTATCCTTAGCCGGAGCCTTTGGTGGAACTATTGGCCACTTATGGGCTGTCGCCGTCCTAATTACATCCTAATGTGGTTGGGGATATAGTGGCTACCCACCATGTGATGGAAGGTTTAGAAGGTGTGCTGACGATCGGGATTTTCAGCCAGCTGTGCTCTTTATACTCAATGCATGGACATTTCACATTCAACAAAAAGACCAGTTTTGTTAATTTTACTGACAAAACTTCAAACATAAAGTAGTGGAAAAAGCAGTTTTTTATAAAAGAACATGAGGGTGTATGCCTGTTTTCTCGTGAATAGCAGGAAGGAGTGCCGAGAGATGAGGATTCTCCTCGAACCATGACCCGAGAGGAGCAAGCATTGTATCGACTTTATCGGGATATCCCATCAACACGTTGGTCTCTACATGAGGTGGTTCTAGCATTCCTGGCCCGGATCCTAATCGTGAGGGTGGAAGTCTCTTTTGTTGTATGCCTAGAAGTGGCCGCAGGTATTGTGCCTGTAATCTTCTTGTGGTTTTGTTTTAGGTGGTTAGTCCACTAACTTTGGTGTTATTTTGTTCCTTATTTGTTACTTTGTATGGGAGGTCAATAGGGCGACGATCTTTTGAAGAAGAAGCTGAGAGGCAGAGCAAGAGGGTGGCTAACGTAAGTAGGTCTGCATCTTTGGGGATGGGGAAGGGTCCCTATGCCTCGCCCGCTAAGCAGCTCCATACGGGGCAGGTACTACTGTAGAAGCTTAGGATAAACACTTATTATGATAAAGGGTTTTCTAGTATCTTATCCTCGTTGTTGTAATGGTTCAGGAAGTGTTCGGTCGTGCCTCTTCAGTCTGATACACAGGGAGTGAAGCGGGAAAAGGGGCAAGCAGTGGGCCGGCCCCCCAGCTAAAGTCCCCAAAATGTATCTCCTGGGTTGCTTGTCGAAGGGCCAGTGGGATGACAGGGGCGCGCGAAGACATATTAACCTGCTTGTTGAGGTAAGATCCTACAAAAAAACCCCGAGAGAAGGATGAAGGCCAGATACGCCATGAAAGCACTTCAGTGCTACGGGTATATCCCCTCCCGCCCTGTATTTTGAAGAGGTTGTGGAATTTTGCTTACTTGGGATATTAATCTTGCAGGGTCTAAGTGATTTGATTTGTGTGGGTGTGCATGGAGTGGAGGATTACCACCGCACAAACTTTCTAGATGAGGAGGTGGCAAAGCTAAAGGAAGAATTATTCGAGACTCGATGGCATCTGTAAGAGAACGAGCAGTATAAACTTCAACTGGAAACGGAAAGGTCTCGGGCAGTTGTTGCCGAGTTTGCTTGAGATGAAGCCTTCAGCGTTTGGTTGAGGCAAAGAGCCAGTTGTCCCAACCATTATCCCTCCCGTCAGGATGTGAGGCACCGCTTCTTCAAAAGTAAAAGGAGCTAGAGGCCGTGGTAGGGGAAATGGCAAAGATGGAGTCCCGCCTTGGTGTGGAGCTGAAGGTATCACAAGATAATGTTGTTGTTCTTAATTGCAAACTGTCGGGTCACCAAGCTTGAATACACAAGCTAGAGGCTCAGAAAGCCACACTGGAGAAGCAGAAAGTGGAGCTGTGTTTGACCCTGGCGGGGGAATACTCTGATATTGCATACGTTTATGCCCAGAAGTGCATAGATATAGCTCGAGCCCAAAGCGATATTGTGATAGCC
>CAOJCR010521417.1:0-12547 GCA_948330485.1 Euphorbia neoarborescens | reverse complement strand
ATGTGAGAGGACGATATTTTTAGAAGAAATAAAAAGTTGTTTAAAAAATGTTTTTGGAAATGCAAATTTTGTTTGGATAAGCCAAATAAATTCTTAAGCAATTGAATACGTGCATGAACACGGGCTTTAGGACTTATTACGTTTGAAATCCAAATTTCGGAAAAAGAAACACATTTTTAAGAGAATGTGAAGCGGTTTTAAAAAGAAACTCAAACTTGAATTTTTGAAAAACTATATTTGGAGTCTCCACCCGGTTCCAAGCTCTACCGGGAATTAATTCATGGTGTTTCTTGGATCCTAGGCTCGAATCCAAAACCGTGATCCAGATATCGAGTTCGGACAAGGAATTTACTTATCCTCTTTTCAAAAGACTTTTTAAGAAATCGACAATATTTTGGAACAAAGTGTATTTATTTGCAAGGAAGTCTAAGTTGATTTTAGTTTGGAATTTTAGGTGATCGCGTATGCAAAATAAAGTGTGGAAAAATTAAACACACATTTACAACCTAATCAAAATCATGAATCCTAACTAGGGGAATTACATCGAAATCAAAAGGGGAAATGGGGTACATCATGCATAATAATATTAAACATACATGCACAATTAAGAAATTAAATAAACACATTGCACAAATTCATGCTTGAAATGGACATGTGATAAATAATGGGGAGTAATGATAGCTCGGTTCATTTATTTTGGGGGATATTTAACCCGAATTGGTTAGTCAAATCAAACGGTTTGGGTCAAAAGATGGACTCGTGACACGGCGTGTTTCTGGTCTGCAGCAAAAATCAACTCTCTTTTTTTCATTTCAAACTTTGCTCGGGAACCCAAAAATTTTGAGATGTCTGGGATCTCGATTTTAACCATTTCTAACAAGTAAAAATGCACTTTTAATGTAAGAAACACATTTCTAAAGCATTATATTCGAGATCCATACATGTTCACATTTATCCTGGTTTTGTTCGTTTTGAGCTCGTTTTAGATTCAATCTCGCCCCCCACAAACTCCATATCAGTTGAGGTATATAAATATAGTCCATAAGGGGAGATATTTAGTTATTACACTGTCACTTTCTTAAGATATTTTCGTTTTCCCAACCAAAGTTACGATTTTTGGTTATTCACGAACATTTACATATTTTTACAAATAAACCTCTTTAAAAACATGCATGAACATAAAATAAGTGTAATGATGGGAGTTTAGGACTCAGAGATTACCCTTGAAGCATGTATTCCACCAGTGGTTGAGATGAACTCTAGATTCACTCTGTTCGTCTTCGGGTGACCGAAACAAGTGTGTTCTTCGTATGAATTGGTTTTTTACTAGAGAAAACTCTTGAGAGAGAAAGATTTATGAGTTAAACCTCCTATTATTTGAGTTTCTATGGGTGCTCTTGTGAGTTTCATGGTTTGGGATAAGGAATAACAAAGAAGAGGAGGATGAAGGAGTTGAAGAGAGAGTTGATGTTAAGGATGAAGTTTGAGAGAGAGGTTGAGAGAAAAGGATTTTTTTTCTGCTCTAAAAATTTTAAAATGTTGCTGAAAAATCCCAATAAAAGTTGCCCCCCTCCCCTCTCTCAATTGACGTGAATCACTCCCCTATATGCATGGTCTTTTCCTCCTTTTGCCACCTTAACCCCATGCTCATTTAATGCCCACCTTACTCCTTTTCTTATCTTTTCTATTTTCTTTTCTTTTCTATTTTATTTTCTTTTTTATTTCTTTTGGTTTCCCTCTTCTCTTTTTAGTTGCTATAACTTGGTGGAAAAAGGGTTATTTGGTTGGATTGATGGGTTTTTATTTGGGTTTTTGGGTTTTGGAAATAGGTATGGGTCTAAAGTGTGGGTTTGGGCCCAATTGGGCCTTATACCAATACATGTGCATGTATGTCCATCCCATTAAGATTATTCAATAAACACTTGATTTGGTCCTCTATGGTGCGGATGTCAGAGTTCTCAGGGTCAACCTATATGAATACCGAGGCGTACAAAAGGTATTAACGAGTGTCGTTTTCATCATTGTCCTAAGATGAAAATCTCGTACTTACAGCATCATTATGATTTACTGAATTTAGAATGTAGCTTCCCAAGAACATTAATAATGTGTATTATAGCTATTAATTTCTTGGTTTACTCAAACGGTAAGAAATCTGTCAAATATTTTCAAATTATATAGGTATTATGTCTTTTCACATCTGAAAACCATATAAATAGGCATATATAGGAAAATGATTTTCTAATTTTTTCTTCTACTTCATCTTTCTAAAATCCCTAAATCTTAAACCCTAGCTCTCTTATCTCATCTTCTCAAAATGGTTAAACGTAAAACCCTCAAGAACAGCGAAGAATCCTTAGAAACCAAAACTAGACATCCTTATCCAACCATCCGTTCATGATCCATTCTAAGACCTCGTTGCTTCGAGTGGTCTTACATCTCCTCAACTGAGCCATTCTGAACTTGGATAAGGCAGCAACAATAGAGGACCTTCCTGAACATTTAATCCACTGCTTTCAAGGATTTGATAACGGCGTTTTATGGGAGTATGATTCCACACTAAAGTCCTTGGAAAGACAATAACAGTCACTCCTAAAGTTTTGAATGTGTTGTTGGAAGTGGATGCTGCCAGAAATATTCTCCGAAAGGGTGGTGACGAAACAATGAAAGATTTCGATCTTAACTACATGTTCCAGAAGATCTCTTAGGTGAACTAGTCTCAACATATCTGTCACGAAAAGCCAGGCTAGCTTACTCCTTAACTGCTCAATATATCATCCCCAAATGTTTTAGCAAAAATTATATGTCCAAATTCGAGATTTGTATCATTTGGCAAATCTTTGAAAACAAGCCTTTAAACATCCCTGTTCCGCTCATCTCTCAGATGATGCAGCCAAAACCCTTCCTCCTATATGGTTCTCTGATAACTGATATCTTAGAGTACTTCTCCATCAACCCCACTGAGGAAATGGAACCTCTTCCATTCTCACTAATGGATGAGAAGATTCTATCAACTCTTGAATTCAACAAGCCCTATGAAAAGAAAGATCCTTTTACCAAAACCCAAAAGATCAGTGAACCCACTCCTGCTAAAAAAGCCAAGGGAATCACATTTAAAGTTCCAGCAAAGAAGTATACGTCTCAGACCTCCAACAAAAAGACACATCATTGAGGCCGAAGCCTCCAACTCTGAGACTAATAAATAAGACACTTTTGCTGAAGTAATAAGATGTCTTTAGAGGCCATTGCTGAACCCATGCCTAATGAAACTTCTCAACCTTCCATTCTTCAATCTCCTATTACAGAACAATCCATCTCTTCTTTTCAAAAGACTGCTGAGATCCCTCCTTCTGCCTTAACTCAATCTCTAGTCTCTCAGACTCCCAATCTCCCTTAACCTACTGAGGCAATTCATATAGAGAAACTTCCCTCTGAGGAACCAGCAACTGAAATTCCTAAGGAAGTCCTTGAGCAGCCATTTGAACCCTCTCCTCCTGTTCAGACTCCTCCTCCTCAGCAAAATACTACAACACAAGAAGATCCATCTACCAATCTTCTTGAATGCCTTATAAATCAACTCAAAACTGGGTTGCCTTAGACCTCTGCTGCACCATCTGCTCCTCCACCTTCATCTCTAATTCTTAGTGACTTTAGCTTGATCATGAACGAGCTTAACAGTTTGAAGGCCATGGTTCACAATGCTACAAGCCTTGAACCCACCTCATCGTCTCTCACCATGGAAGACAGAATGGTTTCTGTTCAACTAAACATGCTATGTCAATTGAATGAGTTTCACGTAGTTCTGAAGGCCATGCCCACTCCACCACGTTTTACCTCCTTGGTCAGGACTCAGCTTCAATTGGACTTCAACTTTCTTATCAAGCTAATCAATGAGAGTGTGTAAGGACTAAATTCGAAGAATGACATACTCAGAGATATAGTGGCCCCTCTAAATGCCACACTTGAGACAATAAAGGCAAATCAATCCAAGATGTCCTCTGAACTGATTTCTTAGTCTGCAAAAGCTTCCAAGATTGAGTCAGAGGTAAAGACCCTTTCAGCCTCTCTTCTCCGAGTAGTTCAGACCCTCAGCACTCAACTGTCTAAAAATTCTATCTGGAATACTAAGGCTCTGACATCTTGGGCGATGAGATGACAAAGTGCTAGTGGACTACTCTCACTACTGAGATGAACACATATCTTGTTCAGTTTCAGAAGACTTCTCAAGAACTGGCTACTAGAAATATTCCTCTACTTAGAAACTCTTTTGCCTCTGATGCTGACAAAATGGAGGAGAAAGCATCTGACCCCAACAAAAAAAAACTCTTCTAAGCCTAGTTCTTCTAAGCCTTCTTAGGTTTTATTTTTAGCCTCAATCATTCATCATGTAATTGCATATTTTTAATGAATGATATTATTTCTCGGTAATTTGTCTGATATTTGTTATTCAATTCCCTATCTGATAATTGTCTGTTATCTATGCATTAAAAACGAACTGACTAAAAAGATTAATTTCTTTCAAAAACACTTAAGATGGTCAGATTTTAAATTTATTTTGTCATCATCAAAATGGAGAAAATTGTTAAAACCCTATTTTTAATTATAGTCTTGAAGATGACAAATTTAAGTGTTAAGTGTTTTTGGTTAACAAAATTAAATTAATTTCTAAAGTGTTTGATGAATTATCCTTTATCAATATAATTTTGCCTTTTGATGTGGCTGTCTTTAAAAAGTGGGTGCAGAATAAAGATTATCTTGTCTTCACTAAATAAGGAAAGCATCTTTTAGATAACCATTAATGGAGAAGCAAAAGGAAGCCACTCAATGTTTGACTTCAGTCTCTACCATTTTTTGCAACAAGATTAACTCCAAATCAAACATCGATCTGTCTCAACAGAAAAAGGAAAGAAACTATTAGAGGAAGAAGACGAAGTCCTCCTTGTTGTCAAACAGTCACAATTTGTTTCTAAAACTAAGCTATAAAAGGCTAGTTTTGCTGAATCAAGTATAAATAGAGGAAGTCTTCAAAGTGGAAAATACATCAAGTACACCAAGCAATTACAGAAGCTAAAAAAATTCGATCCTACTCTGTGATACTCTGTAATTAGAAGAAAGAAATCTTGAGTGTTCTTCAAGTGTTCATCTGTAATTTTTTCTTCCATTTCAAAATTCTCAATACAATAGAGGTTTACTGCTGAGGGTAAGCAGTAGAGATTAGTTTAGATAGCTTGAAGAGAATGGTACTCAATCAAGTTGATAGTCTAAGTTGTAAGGGTTTGAATTCTACCTGAAAGGATTCTTAGTGGATTGAACTCTCAAGGGACGGTACCTTGAGAACAGGACGTAGGCAAGTGTGTGCCGAATCTGTATAAATTACTGAGTATCATTTTGCTAAACCTTATTTTCTATTTAACCTTTACTGCTCAATACTCGTGCTGGATATTTTTCTTACCGAAATCTTCTAACTATAGCTACTGATAAGTATAGGCTGTATTGAGCTTAAAACTTCCTAAGGCAGACAAGTGGAACTGAACTAAGGTCTACCAAAACCTTGTCTAAGCTGAAGCAGTACATCAGCCTTCAGTCTGCCTACTAGAGTCAGTCTGAACCAATTAAAATCAGCTTTCAACATTCTGTGGATTTGCCCTACCGAACGTCTTCCTCTAACGGTTCAAGTATTTCTGAACTGATTTTTTATTTGTCTTATTTTTTTGAAGAGCTCAATTCACTCTCCCTCTTGTACTCGATTTGGTCTTATTTGGAACCAATAGTAAGTTTGAGCTTTTTTTTTTACGGCCAATGAACAATCAAATCCAATAGTTTAAATTTGCAACTCCAACCTTTTCTATATTTTTGCATGGCAAGAGGAAGAATTTTTTCAAAATGTAGAAACGTGGAGATAAATTTAAGGGCGATGTTCAATTTAAATTTTTATAGACTTTTTTTTAAGTGAATGACTTTCTTAAACTTCAGTGATTTTAATGACATTTATAGATTTTTCTGAAAGTATTAATGACTTTAAATAACTTCATTTTATAGACTTTTATAAGCTTTTAAAGAGTTTTTAAAAATCTAAAATATACTCCATCCGTCTAATAAAGATAGGCAAAATTTACAATGCACAAAAATTAAGAAAACTAATTATAAGTTGTATTGTGACTAAAATACCTTAGTACACCAATTTGAATATCATTAATACAACAAAGATTAAATACTAGTCGAGAATAATTAATGATGACATATTTGATAATTACCACTTAACTAATGGTTAAATATAAAAAATCGTCTATCTTTTTTAGACATCGAAAATAGAAAATTCATCTATCTTTGTTGGATAGAAGGAGTATTAATCTTCATGTATGTAATAATACTGTACCAAAAAATAAATAATCTTAAAGATCATGATACATAAAATATAAAATAATAAAATAATTTAAATATTGATATTAATTAAAAAAATTAATTTTGCTATAATATTTCTAATACTCATCATTATTCATATGCTCAACATTATTCCATATATAAGTAGTAATCATAGTTTTCCATTCATTAGCATCATTTATATGTTTCTCTTGTATTATAATAACTAATTTAAAATCTTCTTTTTCAATAATTAATATTCGAATATATAAAATAATTCATCATATAGTTCAATTGAAAACTCATCTAATTGATAGTCCTTTTTAAGAAAATTATGCAATCCTATACAAATTAAAACTAGCTCTTATTATATGTAATATTAAAATCGGAGAGTTATCTTAAAAATGGCTAATTATAATTTGGAAATCCAATATAGATTAATAAAAGATAATCTCTAATACAATCACACAAAATTATTGATCAACAAAGAAAAAATTCAATCAACTAATAGTGACAACAAAAAGATAATCGAGATATACTATAGATTACTTAAAATTGAGTACGCAATATTAGAAAGAAAAGAAGCTTCAATGATGACAGTAAGTGAAAAAAATATACTAAGTGAAAATTATAAACATACATGGGCAATATTATTTGTACACAATCCGATATACATATTTTGTACACAATCTCATCTCCACCATTCATTCTGTTTTGATCCAATGGACCATGAAGAGTATACCGTATGGTCCATTAAATCAAAACAGAATGAATGGTGGATATAAAATTTTGTACAAAATGTGTACAACGGATTGTGTACAAATAACGTGACCCAATATACAATAATTAAAAAAAAGTTATGTTTATAAATAAAAAGTATTAGGCACAATTTTTTTTCTTTGATAGTTAAGATATTTAAAAAAAAAATCTATGAAAAAAGTTACACAGTTGACACATAAGAAAGTTATATAGTTGACATATTTTGAATTTCAACCGTTGGATAATTCCATAAAAAAATAAAAAGATGGAATTATCCAACGGTTGAAATTCAAAATATGTCAACTATGTTACCTTTTAATGTGTCAATATAGTCTTTCCTAAAGTAAGGGTGAGACTATATTGATACATAAAAAAGTTATACAGTGGACACATTTTGAATTTCAACTGTTAGATAATTCAATAAAAAAATAAAAATAAAAAAAATAAAATTATCCAACAATTGAAAATCAAAATGTATCAACTGTATCACTTTTTGATGTGATAATATAATCTTGTTATTGATTGTCATTAACTTTTTTCCACATCTGATTACTTTTATAAACTTAATCAAAGTCCTCTTCAAATAACATAAAAAAAAGTTCTTCTTAAATGCTTATTAATTTTTAAAGGCTCTTAAAAAGTCTTAATTAAATATATCTTGATTTTAAAAATCTTTAAAAATTATAATTGAATATACTCATATCAGTTTCGAAAGATACTATTGGCATAAACAAAATCTGGACTGCATTTCTCTTGTATCCCTGCCTTTAGATGAAAACTTGGTTGGAAAAGGAAATAGCATAGAAGAAAAAGGAAACACATGCTTTTCTTTATGCTCATGTGTTCACCAATCACCATCCATATATATTAACTACAAATACATAATCGTTGCTTTTTTACCCACCCACAATTAAAGAAAGATGCTATCAAACCATAGATTAATTTTTTAAATACATGATCCCAGTCCATCAAGGGTATGCTGAAGCCTAAAATACCAATTAAAATGAAGTTTTTCATGCGTGGAAATCGCTCCCCAGGATCCTACCTCTCCCTCAAAAAATCACGAGGCGCCAGCAGCACCTGTTTAGATTCTTTATTCGAATGCATTCAACATGTAGTATGGAAAGGAGAAGAGAAAAAACAAATGTGAGATAAAAGGATAAGAAAACGCACCCCCAAAATGTAGATTCTCTATCCATACACCTTGATTCTGCTCCAGTTACAAGTATTGTTCATGTATCCTAGCCCGGTTCTCTTCCCACCAAACTCTGGCGTGCATTTCCCCGAATTTTTCTCGGCTGCAAGGCAGTCATTTGCACAGTATAAGACTAGTAGCAGACACATGTATGATATACCCCTAAATGTGATTAGAATAGTGAGCTACGGGTATAATCATGTAACATGTCAAGTTTATGCTGTTATAGTGTTTTTGTAAGCAAAATAATTTAGTGGAAGCAGCATGATGGAAAAAAAGTAATTTGTTTCCTAATGCTGTCAATTCAAGTCATGATTATTAGTTGCCCCAATTATAGCCTTCTTACCATGCATCAAGTCCAAGCAATCTGTTCCGAGTCAAATGAAATCCACCCAAACTTGAGTACTCCTTGATGGAGCATTATTACTCTGTAAGCCATCAATTTTTTGTCCACAACACGAAAGATTATGGAATATGTCCGGCACACGGCCACAAGGTGGACCGAAACCAATACAATTTTGTCATTTCATTTCAAAAAGTACATGTATGAGAAAATTTAGAGTGTGCCAGGCATACCATGTCAGCGTGGTGTGCCTAGACACAATAAAAGTGTGGGCCTCACACTTGACTCCACATTTAATGCTGTGAGACTTACTAAAAAGTGTGGGCTCCACATCTTTTTGTGTCTAGGCATACCACGCTGACGTGGTACACCAGACACACTCTAAAATACATGTATATTGTATTAGAATGAAGTGTCAAGCTTTTATTGGTCTCGATTCCCGGCATACAGCTCTGCTGTTAATGGACAAAACTGATGCCAAATACAAGGAGATTATATGCTCCGATATTAAAATAATCTACTTATATCGCCTAACTTATGGAAAAAATAATCAAACTGCATAGGCTTGATGACCTCCGATCAATAATGCCTAAAGCAGAATAGGACATCTTCACATAGGAAAAACCATTGTAATTTAGACCAGGCTTAACATATTCTAGTTCTAAGATAACTAAAATGCAGATCAAGCAGCAAAGAATCAAAAAGTGCCACTGGGATAAAATCTATGGTAATTAGATCTCTATATCATGTTTTCTAGTATCTTGACAAGAGAACCTATATATGTTTGTATGGCACATGACTTGTCCTATTTACAAACTTGTTAGTCCTTTTTATATATTATACTATGTGAATTTTTATCATTATGATCATTATAACGTAAAAAATAATTCATACCTGAATCTAACTCTTCGAAGCTCTCTTTTTCCACCTAGTAAAGCTCTTATCGTAATGTATACTCCTGGTTCATCCTGTTCAACCCACTCAGTCTCCATATCACTGGCATTGCTTATTGAAAGTTCTCCAGAGCGATCTGCATCTCTCGATGAGCTACTTCGTATGGAAGCATCCATGGAGGATGTCTCTGTTTTAGCACCGCTAATACTGGAGAGTTTTGGGGTCGAGGTGAGACCATTTGAGTCGCAGTAATGGCGGGCTTGCACTGGATGATGTTCGAGAGAATCTGATGATGAATAAGCCATTCTCATTCCTGTTGGTCGATACAAATTACGAGGTAAGCGTTCTTTAGTCAGTGGTGGTGTAACAGGGCTGTTTTCCGCAGATTCCATTTTTGAACTCTGTACAACATTAAAACATGAGTTTGTTAGCAACAGATTTTCTTTCTCTGAGTACTCCAACAGAAGAAAACAGCACTTCATAGTGATTCCGCCAAGAATAGGATGAATCTCAACTCTTCAAAAAAAAAAAAAAATCTTTGGTGGATCGCTAACAAGGATCCACATTATTCTTAACACCAACCAACATTCTAAAGTATTGGCCTACTAAAAACAAGTTTATCCCACCGAAAAGAAAAGAATTAAGATTTTATCAATTTCTTTGTTATTGTCCCTAACAAAAAATAATGCTTTTCTTTTTCTCGTCATTTCTTGTCAACTTTTGTTAAAAAATTTATACAATGCATCCAGTCCACCATGTTGCTCTGGACCGGGACCAATAAAACTTGTTACCTCACACCAATACAGTACATATGTACTGTGTTGAAGTGAAGTAACAAGTTTTTATTGGTTCCGATCTACGACCACATGGTGGACTAAGTGCATTGTATAGTTTATCGGCTTGTGTATCATAACCTATTTGTTAACTGTATTGAATTAGTTAGCTTACCTGACACATTTAGCCTAATTGATTGGTTGTTGTACCTTGTATAAATACCATAGTGCTAAGTATAATGAATGATAACAGACATTTTTTCTCTACTTCTTGATTGTTCTTTTTTCTTTCTTTCTTAGATTACTCATGATTATTTGTTTGCGCCCAAAAATATGTTTTTGAACGTTGCCTTCAGTTTTGAAGGTCTACTACTCTGGAGCTTTTAAATTTTAATGGGTTAAATAAAGCATCCAAAAGGAAAACACTTTCTTTTATATGGGCATATTTTGTTGGGATGAAAAGAGTGAGGGAACTGACCTCATCTTCAGATCGTGGAGGTGTTGGAAGTGGAAAAGCTTGACGATTAAACCTTTGGACATTGTATAGTTCCATTACCCTGTCATAGTTTTCTGCCCACCATCTTTGAGCTTGCCACTTGTTAAACATATCACGACTGCAACAGAGAACAGTCCTATTCAGATGTCTTGGCTTTCAAGAAATTATGACCGACAAATATTGAATTAGTGGTGGGCACGAATAATTGGCACGTGACAAACCCATAAACTAATGAGAAATTTTACTGGCATATCGTTGGTGCAATATAACAAGCCAATAAAATATAGTTTAACTTTTTTATCAATTAAAAATTAGAATATATAATTAATTTATTAATTATTTAATAATTATTTATTTAAAAAAATTCTAAATCCTAAAAATAAAAAATCGTATAGTCTAAAATCTAAATCTTAAATAGTAATTTATCAATCTTATACCCTAATATATAATATAGTATGATTTTATTGGTTTATTATACTGATAATGTTGTATGCTAGATATTTATTAAATTTCTTCTAAAATGATAGGTAATTATCTAACAAAACAATTAGGAAGTTGCATCATCAACTAGCAGACTCACAAAAAGTCAATCCTTATTGTTTGAGAACCCAAAACACTTTCACACATGGAAACAGTGAGCCTTCATAAAGAAATTACTTATCAATAAGCTATGGTATGAAGCATAGACCTATATTAATACTTTAATATGTACTTTCTCTTAAACTCCTTATCACATAATATAAAGACAACAAAATTCCCAATCGTAAATCAAGCACTTCTATTTTTGACAAAAGGGAACTAGGCAACTTTACTGAAGTAGGATTCCCAGTGCTAGAATTAGTCAAATATGGAAAGAGTTTAGGTGGCAGAGCAAAACAACTAATGGATGTCTGATCAGACGAAATTTTTAGGCGGAATCAAACCCAAGCCTACAATTGAATCATTACCATAATAAAATTAGTTGAAGCACAATGATGACATTAGCACGTCTAAACAACAGGAAAACCAATAGAATAACAAATGCAACTATTTTTGGATCAAGTCAAAAAAGAAAAAAGGACCGGAGGGGGAAATATGAAAGGAATAGCACAGGAGTCAATGAGTACCCGAATAGGTCAATAAAGAAAAATGCAACTACGGAATTAACCATGAACGTTCTAATCCTTGTCTCCTGTGAAAGAAGAAAGGTCAATTCACCTATTCAGACATGTCCTTCTTACAACCAACAATGAAGGGCACATTTTGTCTTCTACATAAGTTTTGAAGTGGCAGGAGATATGAGCAAATCACAAGTAAGATGACAAACAAATAATTTATCACATAAGGTGACAAGGCAACGGATTATCAGGCGTGAATAATTAGATAAATAAATTAAAATAAATGAAAGAATAACTTAGTTTCTGAAAAAGTAATATTACGAAAGAGCCTTCCCCGACACTACGACAATCCTCAGTGAAAAAGAACCCCAACACAATCAAACCTGACCCACCACCACTGATGAGGCACAATGAGTTCGCCTTTTGGATTTTTCTTGGATTACTTTTTCACTAGGCGTGAATTTTACTGTTGGCTGTAGGTCCCCCACTTTATTCATCCATTAGTATTGAGAAATTATACTATATATCGAGTACATGACGTCATAATGGATTGAAATTAATAAAAACTTAACTCTTCATTTAAATATAATATATATATATTTATTAAAATAAAATGATAAAATTGTATTGGTT
>CAOJCR010519330.1:0-15011 GCA_948330485.1 Euphorbia neoarborescens | reverse complement strand
TGATATAGCTCACCAAAAAAAAAAACTCTAGCGCTCATATGATAAAATTTTGTTGTGATATATATATATATATATATATATATATATATATATATATATATATATATATATATATAGAGAGAGAGAGAGAGAGAGAGAGAGAGAGAGAGAACAAATTACAAGTTTTAGAGGTATGAGGGGAGAGAAACATCCCAACTAAGTTGGCACCTTTACCTACATCTCACGGAATTCCAAAATCCAAATGTATCCATTAATAAGGACTTTGAGAGGAGATCAAATATTTACAAAGTAATAAGAGGGTTCAGATGAACATCAGAAACCCAAACCCCGGAGTGATTACAGTTCCAAAGAAAAACCGCATTGTAGATATATTTTAGAAATAAATCAGAATTACTAAAATCGCTATGAAAACTCCTTGAGTTTCGCTTCCAAATCTCCCAAGCCAGAAGCAACCACATGGAGGAGAAGAAAGAGCACTGGGATACCTTCTGAAATAGACCCCTCCATTGCCAGAAGAATTCATTCGCAGTCTGCGTCATTACAAAAGGAATTTCTAGCCATTTCAACAACTGATTCCAAACTCTAATGCTTTCAGGGCAGTGAAGAATAATGTGGCCCAAAGTTTCTGCATTTGCACAGAAAGAGCAACTAATCTCTGTTTGAGGTATAATATGCCACACAACTAGTGGTGATCGAGTTGGAAGATGGCCATGGTAAAGTAACCAAAAGAAGAATTTAACCTTCGGGAAAACCTTAACTTTCCATCCGATCGAAGAAGAACGCATTGCCAGTGGGATTTCCCGTCGAGGCAGAAGAAAAAAAACTTTTGAAATTGGCCGGCGAATAAGCTGAGCGGCGCCATGAAAAGACATCAAAACGTGGCCGAAGAACGGCATCTGAAAGAAGGGCGAAAGTTCAGTATGTTAGAGCTGTTCCTACAAACGTAACCGACGAAACCAAAAAGGTCTACCGAAAGAGAGGATTGCCCCATACAAAGCAAAAGCCACCGTAACATTCAAATCAATTGCAAGCTCATGAAGTAATGGAAAACATAGCTTAAGAGGTAGATTCCCAATCATAAATCATCCCAAAAATTAGCTAACAGCCCATCACCAATCCTGACCGATATCAATGCTTTAAAGGAATCCCAAACCGAACATTTTTTGAAACAACAAGCCATAATTCCACGCCAAATAGGAGAGGCGGTCGGAATGAGATCAAAGTTCTATGATATTAAGTTCGTATCACGGAGGCACACTGCTGACCATAAAGAGCTCCGCGATAGATTACGAGCTTTCCAAATCCATTTCAAAAGAAGCACTGCATTAGAAAGACCAACAGATTGGAAATTGAGACCTCCAATTCGCCACGGAGAGGAAACAACATCCCAACTAACTTTATAAAGGCCCTTGTCCAAAGCATTGCCCTTCCATAAAAAATTACACATGTATTAATCAATTTTTTTAGAGATAGCCATCGGTATTTTAAAGAGACTCATAAAGTAGATGGGAATGCTGCAAATAACCAATTTTAAGAGAACGATACGTCCAGCATACGATAGGCATGAACCTTGTCACGTAAAAAGTCTAGACTTAATCTTCCTAACCACTGGGTTCCACTCTAATGAAGATAATTTTTTGTGAGATAATGGTACACCAAGATAATTGATTGGAGCTTTGAAATCTTGTAACCAAAATCTCAGCATATTGCGTAATTGAACTTTTAAGGACATTCATACCAATAATTTCACTGTTTGTATAATGATACGGAGACCCAAGATTAACTCAAAATAGCAGAGAAGTCGTGCAAAAGTAAGTGCCTCTAAAGCGTCAGCTGGGAGAAAACATGGTGTGTTATCAACAAACTGCAGAATAGGGATGGTACAATCATCATTGAATGGTCGAAAGCTTGCCAAAAGATTTAACCTAATTGCCCGATCAACCAGACATTTTAATTCTTCAGCGGCCAATACAAAATGTAAGGGTGAAATTGTATCACCCTGTTTAACACCTCTATGTAAATAAATAGGACTGGTGGGGATCCCATTGAGCAAGATTGAGGTGGAGGAATTTGATCTACATGCTCTCATTCATTTAATCCAAGTATCGTAGAAACCCATAGAGGTAGATATTTGGTCCAAGAAATCTCAAGAGACACTATCGAAAGCTTTTCAAAAGTCAAGTTTTACAAGTAAACCAAGCTTACGGGTCTTATACATGTGGTGCACCAATTCGGATGCCACGAAGGAGCATTCGTGAATATTACGACCGGGAACAAACCCAAACTGACAAGCTAAGACCAACTTGGGGAGCAGAAGCTTTAACCAGTTGGTAAGTAACTTAGCAAGAATATTATAGACACAATGAATAAGAGCTATGGTCCTGAAATTGGACACATTCTTGCTGTCTTTATTATTCAAGATCAAAACCGTGAATGATGTTTTGAGCTGAGCAGGAAGTACACCCTTATCATGAAAATGCTGAAAAAAAAGACATGACATCCTACTTCAAGGTTGGCCACCCTTTTTGTAAAAAAAAAAGAATTGAAACTATCAGGCCCTGGTGCTTTGTTATCTCCACAGGAGTTAAGATCATCCCAAACCTCTTCTTCGGAATCAGATCAATTAGCCTCACGCTGTCAACCTGATCCAATTAAAGAAATCTAAACACTGAAGATCATAAGGAACTACCTTCACAGCCTTGAACAGATTTTTGTAGAAGAAAATTAGTTGTTCTTTAATCTGCACGGGATCCTCAATCAACCAACTGTCTACCTCAAGAGAAAGGATCCTGTTATTCCTAAATCTGGCCGAAGCAACACAATGAAAGAAGGCTGTATTGTTGTCTCCTAACAAGGTCCAAGAGTGACGAGATTGATGATGTCGAATTGATTCTATATATTTTGATTTACGCATTAGATTAGTCCTAATCTTGTTCAACTCCTGGTGCTGATAGTCATTCAATGGCCTATTCACCAAGTCGGAAGTCATTGAGAGTAAAATTTGTTCCCAATTCTTTAGATCATTGGAAGAACATCAGAACACATCCCTATTCCAATTCCTGACATCAAATCGTAAGAGTTTCAGTCGATCATAGAAAGCCATAACCTCATTAGCCCTGCAAATGTTACTCCAAGAGCAACAAATAAAAGCAGCGAAGTTAGAAACATCCTACCAGTAATTAAGAGAGCGAAAGGGCCTGGCAAGAGATTCGTGATCAATAGAAGATGAGAACAAGAGCAAAAAGTGATCAAATAAGCTAGTATTAAAACTTTTAACCACATAGAAGGGCTATAAATCCAACACAGAAGAGGAAACCAATATCCTGTCTATTCTAGAGAAAGATCTAGCATTATGCCAGGTATAGTATCGACCCGAAAGAGATAAATCATGAAGTTCACCCATGTTAATAAAATCTTGGAAATGTGTCATAGAGGGTGGAACAAATCGACTGTTCAGAAGCATGTAAAGTTTCATTGAAGTCACCACAAATAATCAAATTACCCAAACCATTAATTCTCATTAATAAAGAATCCCATAACAAGACTCTTTCAGCCCAATCATTCGGCGCATAAACACATAACACAAATATATCAAAGTCTAAACCTACACATCATAGAAGGATCCATCTAGCATGACTATCAAAAATTTCACAAAGAGTTTAAAGATGAGTTCCAAGAAACCAACAGGCCACCAGACAAACAGTTCGAGCCCACGAAAGAATAACCAAACTTAGAGTGACCCCAACATCTCTGAAGGAACAGAGGGCCCAGATGTGTTCATTTTGTTTCAAGCAAAACAAAGAAATTTAAATGAAATTTTGTAATTAAAGAATTCAGGAAGTGAATTTTGATTATGGCGTGAGTGCCACCGCAACAATTCCAGACAATAAAATGCATAAACATGGAATAGAAATAACCTGCAAAAAACCTCCTCGAACAAATTAGGAGATTGACTACTGAATACCAGATACAACTTGATCTTTGGATTGATCTTGAAAGAGACCAATATGCCTTCCAAGCTTCCAAGTTGCCTCATCTTCCTTAATCACAATAGGTGGTGTCGAAGCTTTGAGAATGGAATTACAATCTTCAATGTCAATACTATCATCGAAGGAGCTGTTAATACTAATTGGATCCCCTAAACCATCCGGGAGTACCTATTTACCAAGCCACTTGCGAGATCGTAGCTCACAGTGCTGCTGTTTACTGTTTGAATGCTCAGAATTGCATGATTGCATCTCACAGTGCTTTTGTTCACAGTTTGAATGCTCAGAAAGATAGTCCTTGGAAGTGTGGAGGCTGTGAGGAGAGGTCAGTTTCGAACCAAGAGCATTTTCATTACTAAACACTGTAGCTTTACTGGATTCTATAGTAGCAGTTTCGTCTATTACTGCATCAGAAGGGGATGCCATGTTGCGCATCGAAACAGATTGAGGCACATCGCTATCCAAGTGGTCAGTTACCTATCTGACTTTAACCTTTACGCGTAATTTTTTATCCCCAAAAGCCACCCAAAAATAATCACCCATAAATTCCAGATTAACCGAAGTAAGACAAGATACCACATCGACCCTTGTCGAACATTCAAATTCAAAATCATAGTTGATAAATTCACCAAAGCGTGAAACAATATTGTGAAGAGTAGACTGTTAAATTAAAGCTAGTGGCAAGCCAATAAAATCCAACCACCTAATACCTACATCAGGCACATAGGAGGGGAGAAATTTTACAATGCGCCAGGCATACCACGTCAGCGTGGTGTGCCTAGACATATTAAAGCTGTGGAGCCTACACTTTTTTGTGGGCCCCACAGCAATAAGTGTGGAGTTAAGTGTGGGCCCCACAGCTTTAATGTGTCTAGGCACACCATGCTGACGTGGTGTGCCTGGCACACACTAAAATCTCTCCATAGGAGGGATCGAGAGGATGAACATCTGAGATAATATCTTTCAGTGAAATCCAATCTTCCTTAATAAAACCCGCAACCGCATCCTTAGAGTGCAAACCAATAATTACCTTACATCCACCAGCAGGAGCGACAAATTTGATCAAAAATCCTCTTACAAGTAATAAGTCTTCCAGTCCCACAATCGATGAAATATCATATACAGAACCTAAGAAAGCTATGTCAAACCATGGAGGTCCTTGAACGTCTTGTGGAAAATGGAAATATATGATCAGTGATCTCTAGCAGAGAGCCTAAAAGCTGGTTTTTTCTATTGGGGTCTCATCGTAAACGACATTCGCTTAGTAATAGGAGGCCAAAAAGGTGCGGGGAATCTAGCAGGAAAGGCCCTCATCTAGTCCTCTGGATAATGATCTTGTTAATACGAGAAATAGCAAAAAACAAACTATGCTCCAGATCGGGATGCAGAAAACCAAAACGTTGTTGATAGATATTCTTCTTTTTAGCCACATAAACAGAACCATAGGCCCCATAAGTGTTGAATACCTTTTCCAGGTTATACTCATTCCAATCGTCTGGAAAAGTGACAAAATAAATCAAGCAGGATGAAGGTTATTGATGAGTTAAAAAAAGAGCAGCGTTGGCGGTGGTGTTGGTAGAACAGCGGCCAGCAGGAAAAGGGTGCTATTCCATTATGGTTTTGTTGGGGTTGAATGGTTATTTTAATTTTTTTTTATATTGTTAAGGTAAAATCTATCCAATTAAGGTATATTTTCGAGTTAGTTAGATTTTTGTTTACATTGCATCAGTGTAACAAGATCAATGTTTGATCAACTTATAGATAAAGTCATCATAAATTTTACGTATTTTTGGATTCACTGATAGATCAATGCGTAAGGAATTTGTTAAAGTCTCACATTGCTAAATGTTAGAGTATATTTTACTAAATACATCTTAAAAGAGGAGAAAAGTGTTAACTATGACTAAGCTCCAAACTATCGGTTGTATTTTATTATTAAGCATTGAATTTGCACTAAAAATCCTTTTGTCCCATATTGGGATCTGTAGCAGTCACATTGTATCAAATGCCTATAAATAGTCGTAGCCTCCATTCCATTTAATTATCATCCACATCCAACCTTACATATAAGCATTAGAGAGAGTTTTTATTTGTAGAGAGAGTTCTCTTTTTCTATTACCTCCTTGAGGTCCTTTGTACTCTTTCTTTTATTAATGGATTATTTGGCCTCAGGCCACTTGTGGGTTTTTTCTCCAGGTACTATGGTTTCCCACGTTAAAACTTGTGCCTTTCTATCTTGTCATTCTTTTCGTTTCTCACTTGCGTGGTTTCAATGTAATATTGCTTTTGCTACGTGCTCGACATATCGCAACAAATCATTATAATTGGTATCAGAGCATTCAAGATTCTTCTTTGAAATCACGTCATCATGTCGATCGTCACAAAGTTTGACATTAAGAAATTTGATGGCAAGATCATTTTCTCCATTTAGCGAGTTTAGATGAAGGTCATTTTGACCCAAAATGGTTTGAAGAAAGGCTTGGATGGAAAAATAAAAAAGCCAGAGGAAATAACAAATGAACAGTGGAATGAGCTAGACGAGAAAGAATTATCATCCATCCAACTGTGCTTGTCTTGTGAAGTCCTACGTAAAGCAATTCATGAAGACACTGCATCTGGATTATGATTAAAGCTCAAATCACTTTACATGACAAAGAGTCTTACAAATAAGTTACGCCTGAAAGAGCGACTCTATACTCTTTGTATGACTGAAGGTACCTCTAGACAAACTCATTTAAGTGAGTTCTCTTCTATCGTTATTGACCTTGAAAATTTGGATGTTAAAATTGATGATAAAGATAAAGCTATCTTGTTGATTGTTTCATTGCCCTCGTCATACAAGCATTTTAAAGAAATTATGCTATATGTTAATAATGTCGACACTTTGTCCTTAGAAGATGTCAAGTCTAACCTTCTTGCTAAGGAAAAATCTGATGTTGATAGTCGTTTTGAGAAAAATAGTGAAGGCTTATTTGTTAGGGGTCGTAGTACTAAAAAGGGCAGTAGCAGTAATTTTTCTAAAAATAGATCAAATCTAGAAGTAGGAAAACATGCAATGACTATAAGAAGCCAGGCCATGTCATATCTGATTGCAATAAGTTAAAGAATAAAAATGATAAGACTAAGGGGAAATAACGTGTTGAATCTGATAAATCTGCTGAAGCTGCTGTTTTGATAATTGCTTTGAAGGGGATGTGCTTTTAACTTCTCACACTAGTAATAGTAAGCACTAATGGATCATTGATTCTCGTAGTACTTATCATATGACTCCATATAGAGATTAGTTTTCTTCTTATAAAGCTCTTGATGGTGGAGTCGTTGTCACTGCTAATAATGCTTCTTGTAAAGTTTTTGGGATAAGTACTGGTTAGATTAAAACTCATGATGGTGTTGTTAGAACTCTTACTGGTGTCAAACATGTCCCAAAGGTTGGACGAAACTTGATTTTGTTAGGCATACTCAAATCTCTTAGGTGTAGGTACTCACGTGAAGGAAGAGTTTTGAAGGTTTCCCGTTGTTCTCTAGTTATGTTGAAAGCTAAACCAGTTGGTAAATTATATATATTGCAAGGTGCTACCGTTACAGGTTCAGCTTCTGTCATCTCATCTTCTACCTCCTCTAATGACGACACTCATTTATGGCACATGCGACTAGGTCATATGAGTGAAAAGGAAAAGCAACATTGTCAAAGAGAGTATTATTGGGAAGTCATACTAGTTGCAAGATTGGCTTCTACGAGCACTGTGTTTTTGACAAACAGAAGAAGGTCAGTTTTGCCAGAGGTGATCACACATCCAAAGGTATTTTGGATTACATCCATTCTGATATATGGGGTCCTTCTCAAGTTTCCTCTCTTGAGGGATGCTCTTATATGCTAACCATTATTGATGATTTTTCAAGAAAAATTTGGGTGTTTTTCTTATGCCATAAAAATGAAGTTTTTACCAGGTTTAAACAATGGAAATATTTAGTTGAGAATCAGATTGGTAAGAAGGTTAAGAATCTTCAATCTGATAATGGTCTTGAGTTTTGCAGTGATGAGTTTAATCAATTTTGTGCACAAGAAGGCATTGCCAGGCATCACACTGTTATTGGTACTCCTCAACAGAACGGAGTTGCAGAACGTATGAATAAAACTATTTTGGAGAAAGTACATTGTATGCTTTCTCATACTGGCTTGAACAAGAATATATGGGCAGAAGTAGGTCATACAACCTGCTATCTTATCAACCGCTCTCTACATGTTTCTCTTGAGGCTAAGGTTCCAGAAGAAATTTAGACAAGTAAACAACCCGACTACTCCAATCTAAGATTTTTTTGTTGTGTTGCTCATGCTCATGTTAATAATGGAAAATTGAATCTTAGGGCTATTAAATGTATTTTTTTGGCTATCCTAATGGTGTAAAAGGATATCGATTGTTTTATCCAGAGTCTAAGAAGATTATTAACAGTCGAGATGTCACTTTTAATAAAAATGCATTATTATCTTTTGGAAAGAATTCTGCTGGTGTTTCTTCTAATGTAGGAAATGAAGTAGTTGAAATGGAGACTTCCAGTTTCAAGAACAAGAAAGTCCCTCCTCTAGCCCACAACCTGGTGATGCTCTATTACCACTAGTGAGGCCATTAGTTCATCTCAATAAGATTATTGTATTTCTCGTGATTGCCCAAGAAGAGAGAATGTTTGAAAGCCTGCTCGTTATGATGATGAAAGTCATTATGCAAGCTATGCACTAGTCGTTACTCAAGAGATTGAAGAACCCACTAAGCCTGGAAATTTTACTGAGGCTATTACTTGTCCAGACTCTTCTAAGTGGCTAGGTGCAACGCGGGAAGAAATCGAAAACCTCCATAAGAATGAAACTTGGGATTTGGTGAAGTTGCCACCTAGAAAGCAAGCGATTACTTGTAAGTGGATTTACAAATGAAAAGATGGCATTTCTAGAGTTGACTCTGCAAGGTACAAAGCATGTTATGTTGTTGGAGGTTTTGATCAACGAGAAGGTATTGACTTTTTTGAAATATTCTCTCATGTTATTTATCATACCTCGATTCGGTTGTTACTTGCTTTGGTTACTCTTTATGATTTGGAGCTTGAGCAGTTAGATGTAAAGACTGCCTTCCTTCATGCTGATTTAGAGTAAGAGATTTATATTCAACAACCAGAAGGTTTTGTCATCCCTGGAAAGGAGAACTATGTTTGTCGTTTAAAGAAATCATTTTATGGCCTTAAGCAAGCTCCTAGATAGTAGCACAAAAAATTTGACTCGTTCATAATGACTCAAGGATATTCTAGGAGCCAATATGACAACTGCTTTTATTTCAAAAAGGTGCAAGATGGGTCTTTTATATATTTACTACTTTATGTTTATGATATGTTGATTGCAACTCATGATATTATTCAAATCATTACAATTGGGATCTGTAGTCATCATATTGTATCAAATGCCTATAAAAAGGCTCAATTAAGAAATAAGTTTGAGATGAAACACTTGGGAGTTACCAAAAAGATTCTCAGAATTGAGATGGACAGGGATCATCAAGCTGGCAAGTTAATGTTAAGCCAAAAGAAATACATTGAGAAAGTACTTGACAAGTTCAATATGAGAGATGCTAAACCAGTAAGTACTCCTATCGCTTCACACTTTAAGTTGTCATCTGATCATTACCCTAATACTGTAGAGGAGAAGGAAAGTATGGTAAAAATTCATTTTGCTAATGCAGTTATGTATGCCATGGCATGCACCAGGCCTGATTTGGCATATGCTGTCAGTTTAGTCAGTAGGTTTATGCATAATCTTGGAAAAGAGCATTGGAATGCATTTAAGTGGATACTTCGCTATTTGAAAGGTACCGTTGATACTGGACTTACTTTTGATAGGTGGAAGAAAAGTGTAAACCATGTCATTGGTTATGTTAATGCTGATTATGGTGGTGATTTGGACCAGAGAAAGTCTATTTCTGGTTATATTTTTTCTTTTTGTTGATCTTCAATTAGTTGGCGTGCTTCGCTTCAGTTAGTTACAGCATTATCAAGAACCGAAGCTGAGTACATTGCAGCCACAGAAGGGATTAAAGAGGCAATCTGGCTTCGAGGACTATTTAATGAGCTAGGTTTGTCTCATAATATTCTTACTGTTTTCTGCGATAACCAAAGTGCAATTCGCTTGACTAAGGCAAAACAGTCAGGCTAAAAACATTAATATTAAGCACCACTTCATTCGAGATATTGTGTTTGGTGGAAACATATTATGGTGAAGAAGATTTATACAAAAGGCAATCCCGCAAATATATTGATAAAGTCACTTACTATCACCAAGTTTAATCATTTTTTAGACTTGGTTGGTGTTTTTCGACATTGAGTGCCCCTTGGAGCTGTATGCAATTGGAGTGGTGTGTTCGGATATTGGTGCAAGGCAGAGATTGTTGAATTTGCACCAAAAATCCTTTTGTCCCACATTGGGATCTGTAGCCATCACATTGTATCAAATGCCTATAAATAGGCTCAGCCTCCATTCTATTTAATTATCATCCACATCCAAGCTTACATACGAGCATTAGAGAGAGTTTTTATTTGTAGAGAGAGTTCTCTTTTTCTATTACCTCCTTGAGGTTCTTTGTACTCTTTCTTTTATTAGTGGATTATTTGGCCTAAGGCAGCTTGTGGTTTTTCTCCCGATACTCAGGTTTTCTGCGTTAAATCTTGTGCTTTTCAATCTTGTCATTCTTTTCATTTCTCACATACGTGGTTTCAATGTAATATTGCTTTCGCTATGTGCTCGACATATCGCAACAATTCATTACATTACGTATGACACTCTCCCATACCCGAATGCCCATTGGACTTTAAATATGTTAAAATCTCACATTGCTTGAATATTGAAGTATATTTCACTAAATACATCTATAAAAAAGGTGGAAAAATTGTTGTATTTATTACTATATCTGCTATTTCTAAATTTTAAGATATAAATTGGCTTAGCTCAATAACTATATTTTTAGGTTATAGGAGCATAGTTTTTTTTTTAAAAAATTTTTTTAGGGAAAATCTATCCAATTAAAGTATTTTTTGGAGTTAAATTTTAGTTTACATTGTATGAGAGTAATGAGAGCAATGTTGGGTCAATTCGAAGACAAAGACATCATGAATTTTATGTATTTTGAATCACTGATAGATCTATGCGTAAGGAATTTATTAAAATCCCATATTGCTAGAATACTGGAGCATATTTTACTAAATACATCTATAAAAAAGGTGAAAAGCGTTGACTATGACTAAGGTACAAACTATTAGTTATAGTATTTATTATTATCTGTGACACTCTCCCATATACGAATGCTCCTTGGATTTGAAACATGTTAAAATCTCACATTGCTTAAATATTGGAGTATATTTCACTAAATACATCTATAAAAGAGGTGAAAAGTGTTAATTATGACTAAGCTTCAAACTGTCAATCGTAGTATTTTTTTTTTTTATGTTTCAATGGGGGAGGAGCTAGGTGTTGAACCTAAGTTCTCAAGGTTTTCTGACCCCTCCCGTAGTCTTTATTATTACATTTGACAATTTTAAATTTTTTAAATTATGGGAGTATAGGATTTTACAGTGTTGAGGCAAAATCTAACAACTTAAGGTGCATTTTGGAGGGTGTTAGATTTTTGTTTACTTTGTATCACAGTAACGGGGGCAATATTGGATCAATACGGAGATAGAGACATAATGAATTTTATGTATTTTGAATCACTAATAGATCTATATGTAAGGAATGTATTAAAATCTCAAATTGTTAGAATATTGGAGTATATTTCACTAAATACATCTATAAAAGAGGTGAAAAGGGTTAACTATGACTAAATTATCAGCCGTAGTTCAACACAGACTTGCTCTAGTAAGGATTCGAACTTTCAACTTCTAGATCCAAGTGGTTCTGATACTATATTGTAGAACCGTTTAATTTAAAAGTTTAAGTTGATGAATAATGTTCAATTTTAATATTTATTTTTATTGCGGACATTGTCCTGCCCCTGAATCATTATGCTCTAAACTATTAGTCATAGCATTATTATTATCTCTGAGATTCTCTCGCACGCGAATGCCTTTTGAACTTCAAACGCGTTCAAAATACACTCACTCTAATCAAGATTCGAACTTTCAACCTCTAGGTCAGAGTCACTCTGATATCATGTCATATAACTGTTTAATCCATAGGGTTAAATTGTAGTATTCGTTTTTTAATTTTAGACACTCTTTCTCACACAAATGCCCATTGGACTTTAAGCATTTCAATATTAATTGACAAATTTTAATATTGTCAGCAATCCAATCTTCGACCTTCAGATCAAATTAATTGACAAATTTCAGTCGAACATTTATTTAGAAAAATTATTTTTTATTAATAAATAATAATAAACATAGTAAAATTAACAATTTTAATATTAAAAAATATAACTTTTATTTTTTTATTAATTTTTTAAAAAATTGAAAAACTGAATTAGGCCAATGATCGATTCATAAATGAATCAGTTGAACCGAACAATTTAGTCTGATTCTAATACCACTGATGAATATAATATTATTAATAAAATAGATAGAACATTAATAATAATAATAGAGTTCGAAAAAGCATTTTTAGAGTAATAATGTAATCATAATAATTTAAAAGATATTTATAAAAAAATATAAAAATAAAATAAAAAAATTAAAGTGGAGCAGTAATTAAAAAATCAAAAAATAATAAAAATTAATATATAAAGATAATAAAAAATGTAAAAATATTTAGACAATAAGGCACTGTTTGATTGCAGAAAAATATTTTGTGGGGAAAAATATTGTGTAGGAAAAAATATAGTGCACGAAAATAAAATAATTTCATGTGTTTGACTGCAAAATTGAAAAATATTTTCAAAGTTCTATATATATATATATATATATATATATATATATATATATATTACTGTTAGTATTAATTCGGTCCACCCATGGCTAGTCGGGTAGGACCGGTTCGGCCAGCGGGTCGATAAACCTTGTGGGTTTTGATTCGAGTATAAATAGGATAATAATCAAATTAAAACCCAAATCTTCCACACTTGAGAGTGCCGATTTTCAGCCTCCCCTCTCTACCTCTCTCATTCGTTATTCGTGCTCTAAGTGTGTAGGCGGTGACACTGTACTCAGTTCCCAATCGAGTCGTTCTGTTCTCGCCCGATGATACAGAACAGTTAATCCAAGTACGTTTCTGCTACGTTGATTTAGGAAAACATCTAAAGTGTCAGATCCAGGTATTCCTATATCCTACTTATTTAGGGGTGAAATGCATGCTAGTGGGTAGATTCTTCTATGTTGGGTGTGCCTTTTTCTCTTCATTGGTATCAGAGCTTGAGTTTCTGTATCCCTGATCTGTTGTTTTATGTTGTATATGATAATACATGATGATCTGTCTGATCGAGAATATTGTTGGGATGTTCTAGCTTTGTTTTCGGTCTAGATTTGAGTGTAAATTAGCAAACGATATATTGAACTTTTTTTAAATCGATTTTTGACTGCACCAATGGACTCAGAGACCCCAAAAACCCTAGGGTAACCGGCGGTCGTACGCCAAAAAATGCCAAGAAGGCGGCACGTGGAGTGCACGAGCGTAGAGACGGCTGCCATTGGGTGGCACCGCATCCTATCCACGTCAGCCTAGGGCTGACGTGGACAGTCCAGTGCTGCCACGTGGAAACACCACGTTAGCCTAGGGCTGACGTGGACAACCAAGCACTGGCATGTAGCAGTGCCACGTCAGCACTAAGGATGACGTGGACAGCCACGTGGCAATCGGAAGACCAAGCACTGGGAAGACCAGGCGCTGCCACGTGGCAGTGCCATGTCATCAATGGGGTCCACCTATATTTTTTAAAAAAAATTTGTCCAATCAGAACGTGACACATGTCACCTAGGAGCCAATCGCGTGACCACACGTGGCGTTGACTAGTGGGTTGACCGGCTCTTCTCTTTCTTCACGCATGATGGAGCGTGCAGCTCGTAAAGGCGCGTGGCCGGCATGTGCAGACATGTGCAGCCATTCTGCTTGCTGGAAAATTTTCAAATTTTTTCAGTCTGGGTTTTCGATTTTTTTCTGATTTTTTGGTATTTTTATTTATTTTTCTGAAACACTGGAATTTTATGTTTTTTCTTTAATTTAATGTTCTGTTGATTTTTTCAGATTGATAATAATTTTTTTTTCATAACTGATATTTTTTTATATTTATTTTAACGAAAACTTATTTTATGCAAGCTCCATGTATTTTTTAATTATTTGAATGTGACTGAATAATTACTGATACATGTTATGATTACTTTTTTATGCAATTTGTTTCAGTAAGTTGAAAGCATGGTTTATAACGAGATGCTGGTATATTGGTTAAGAGATCTGGCGAACATGAGAATGCATCCTCAAACTCGTCCAGGCAACATTGATGCAATCATTCTTCATCTCGTCCTTGTGAATATAAGGATACAATTGTGCATCCTCTACGGTGGTGTTGACAGAGGTCAAGATGATGAAGTGCTCTACCAAGCCCTTTATAGGACTTTTATAGAGCATCTTGTACTTATGGAGCGATTGTCCAATGCTTGGATATGGGCTAGGCATGACTATAGCAATGCGGTGCTGAGACTTGCCAACGGAACAGCTGAGACTGGAGCATACAGAAGCGCCATTCATGGGTCTTACATGACTCTCAGAAGTGGAAGGATAATTCATTATGTCTCCGCCCCAATATACCGTGTCCCTAATGAGCTTATGGAGATTTTGATAGACAGTCTCTCTGCTCAGTTGATTTTATAGACAGCTTTGAGTTTTATTTCTATTGGTGATCAGTAATCCAGTATGTTTAAGAAAGGTTTTGACTTTGAGAGATTGATTCTTTTTTTCTATGTTTTGCTAGTTTATTTATTTTTGAACTTATGAGTTCATTGATGAATGGGTTTGAGTTTATGGAATTATTGATTATATCATGAATGAGCTTGGTTTGATTAATTCCC
>CAOJCR010517903.1:0-12578 GCA_948330485.1 Euphorbia neoarborescens | reverse complement strand
GTAATGGTTGAAAATGTTGTATATACCTCGACTGTAAAGATTGCATCTAGCTTGCAAGAGGAAGTTGCTGAGTAATTGAGGAAACAGAACGAAAGAATGGAGAGCTTCATGACTATTGTGATGAAGAAGCTGGAGAAAGAGAAATCCCCTATATCGAGATAGAAGACTTCATAGCTAGTGGAATCGAGCGGTTTCCTAAGGGTTTCTTAATGCCCAGATTTCCCCCATTCAACGACAAAGAGTCCTCTACTGCTCATGTGAAACAGATAGTAACATTGCTCTCTATGGCCAGACTTTCTTTGAACCAAATTACACGCCTTTTTCCAACAACTTTGGAAGGAGGTGCTATAAATTGGTATAGTGCTCTACCTGCCTACATCCAAACAGACTAGAAGAGCTTGGCAGCAGAGTTTATTGAATTTTATGCTTATAATGTCGAGAAGAAGATGATTTTGGAAGTTCTTGAGGCTGTGAGATAGAAGCAGAGTGAGGGCTTCAAAAGCTATTATCAAAGGTGGAGGGATATGCTGAATAATATGACCATCAAACCGCAAAAATAGGAGCTTATTGTGAAGCTCATCGATGGCAGTCTCGAGGTGTATAAGAAGGAGATGAAGTATCTTACCTTCAATAGTTATGTTGATGTCCTTTCCATGGCTAAGAAGGTTGAGAGGTATGAAATCATTCCCAAGACGTAGTAATCTGGTTTCAAGAAGACATTCACTCCTGCCACCAAGGGAGGTAGCGCCAATGGTACAACACCTGCACCAGCTTTGAAAAGTAACATGGGGCCTGGAAGATTTAATCAGGCTTAACCAACCAGTCAAGTAGCCAATATCTTGGCCGTATCTTCTGAACAGCTAGCTTAACAACAGCAGAAGAGAGTGAATCCATGGGCCATACCTTTGAGCAAACTGTTTGCTAAGTGCAGAAATGTAGGGCTATTGCAAAGCCTGAAACTTTTGTTCCTCTAGCAGAATCTGATAAGGACAACTTCTGTCAGTTCTATGTGATAGTGGGGCACAGGATCGAAAACTGTGTTGCTTTACGCAATGCAATCTCTAAGCTGATAAGGGAAATGTAGATTGAGGAACTACCTCTGGTACAGCTGAGCATGCAGGAAAACCCTCTACCCAGGTTTGATGGCAGAATCAATATGGTACAGTCAGGCTTGCCTAGCAACTATGTCTTTAAGCAGATTTTAAAGGCTAATTCCGAGGTCAGATCAGTAATGGTGGAACCAAAACCTGAGATAGTACAAGTAGGGGCAGTCAACAAGGGAAAATAGGCAGCCAAGGCTCCATTAAAGTGGGAGGATTTGGACTCTGATGATGAGTATGAAGAAGCTCCTCACTATCCAGTTTTTGTACAAGAGGGCACACCTAGCAAAGTTAAGGAATGGTCAGTGAAGGCAGTGACCTACAGTGGAAGAGTGATTCAGCTAGAGACTGTACAACCAAGGGGCCCCATCTTTACCACTGGGGTATCTTCTGGGAGTAGTCAATCGACCCCAACAATACCGCCTGTTGGAGCTAATGAGGTGATCGAACAGATTCAAAAAACTCTTGCCAAGGTGAGCATCTGGCAGTTGCTAATGGAAAGTACCAGACACTGTTAGGCACTCGTCAAGAAGCTCTTAGAAGTGGATGCATCCAATGCTTCCTCTCTGGAAGATGTTTGTGCTCTTATTGGTAAGGCCAAAGATACTGAAGAAGAAGAGGGGCACACTAAGCCAGTTATCCGCTTTAGTGATGCTGATTTACCGAAAGATGGCATCAAATATAATCGGGCTTTATTTTTTACGGTCTAGATTTTGGATAAGGAAATGCCTTGTACTATGGTGGATAATGGATCCGCCCAGAACATCTATCCTCTACACATTCTACCATTACTGTACCTCACAGAGGAAGCCCTTAAGAGAACTCAGACTATAATTTGGGTGATAATAGCAAAAGGGCAGTGATTGGAATTTTTGAAACCGAGGTGGAAGTTGGTGAAGTGAAATCCTTGGTTGAGTTTACTGTGATTGACATTCCAGTAACTTTTTCTCTGCTCTTGGAAAGGCCTTGGTTGCATGACCTTAAGGCAGTTCCTTCCACAGTCCATCAAAAAGTGAAGTTCCCGCTCAATGGAAGAATTATCACACTCAGTTCTGAAGGGTCTGCCGTGGTAGCTACGGTAGGTGAAATAAATGTACCCACTTACGGGTTTCAAGTGGCTATGGTTAGTACAACAGAGAAGGGAAAGGTTGATGAGTTATCCTCGAGGTACGAGTGGCCTGGTAAGTATATGGCCAAATTTGAATTTGTTGTTGGAAAAGGCTTGGGCAAGAATCAACAAGGAATTGACTACATCCCCACTCCGCGTCGGGCAAATGACAAAGGGTTAGGTTACAATGGTGGAAGAAGAAAGAATCAATGAAAAGGGTGCCTCTCCCTACGAACGTGCCTGTTTGGATGATTAAAACTGCATATCGAGGACTACCAGAGCCGGTTCCTTTTAATAGCACTATATATCTGGGATTCGAGATTTTTAAAGATGTAGTGAACTTCAGTGAGTACACCGACGGGTATAAGGAAGTGACTCTGCTCAAAGCTAAGCCAGAACCGGAGATATCAGTCATCAAGCCTGTGAGATAAGAAAGGACTGAGTCTGTTGATAAGGGAGTCGATAAGGCCATAGAACAACTGAAGAAACTGATGGTAGAGAGTTTCGGGGGCAAACAGGAGAAGCTGATTGGTCTAATCAAGGATAAAGCCCCAGAGATCGTGAACATGCTCAAGGAGATGGACCTGGACACCGACAACGAGGATGCTACTGAGAAAGATGATGATGTTGGAGACCTCCCACCTATGGGAGATGACTTTATTTAAGATGTATCTTCTATTTTTGATGTGAACAACTCGACTTTTAAGGACGCTAATGCAATGAAGAACTCGTTCGTTTACTTGTGTGACTTGTTTTCTGATGGTTCTGTACATTCATTCAAGCATTCATCTAATGTTTTCAGCATTCATGATGCATCGTTGTATGAAATAAATCTTGGAAATTTAAATGAGCCAAAAATGGTACAGTTGTCATCTGACTTATCAAGAAAAGAGAGAGTTAGAGGAAATTTTGAAAAAACATGTTCAAGCGTTCACCTGGTCCTACAAAGATATGCCAAGAGTAGATATAGGAATAGCTCAACGCAAGATTCCAACAGATCCCCAGTTAAGCTGAAGCTCCACCGCCTCAGACTAGAATGGGTAGAAAAGGTGAAAGAAGAGGTTCAGAAATAGTGGGATGCCAGATTCCTTGATATGGTAACCTATCCGACATGGTTGGCCAATATTGTTCCTGTGGCAAAGAAGGATGGTAGAGTCAGGGTTTGGGTTGATTATAGAGATCTTAACAAGGCTTCCCCAAAAGAAAATTTCCCACTGCCGCACATTGATGTTCTGGTCGACAGCGCAGCAAGGTCAGCGATGTACTCTTTCATGGATGGCTTCTTAGGCTACAATCAGATTCTGATTTACGACAAGGATAAGTAAAAGATGGCTTTTATCACAGAGTAGGGCACTTTCTATTACAGGGTTATGCCTTTCAGCCTGAAAAATGCTGGGGCCACTCATCACAGAGCAGTTACGACTCTACTACACGATATGATCCACAAAGAAGTAGAGGTGTATTTTGATGATATGTTGGTGAGGTCCAGTACCCAAACTGAGCACGCTGAGATATTAGATCGATTAATGATAAGAATTGAGAAGTACAATCTTTGCCTGAATCCGAAGAGGTGTGTGTTTACAGTTATGTCAAGCATGTTACTGGGGCATATAGTGAGCCAACGGGGTGTTGAAATGGGCCCTGACAAGATCAAGGCCATACAAGAGATGCCTGCGCCCAAAATCGAGAAAGAAGTCAGATCCTTTCTAGGCTCCCTATAGTATGTGAGCCGTTTTATAGCCGAGTTAACCACAGTCTGTGAACCCATTTTCAAACTCCTTCGAAAAAACCAACCAGTAGAGTGGACACCCAATTGCCAAATGGCCTTTGACAAAATCAAAGCCTACCTTTCAAACCCACCTGTTCTTCAACCTCCCAAACCTAGAAAACCATTGACCCTTTACTTAACCATCAAAGAAAACTCATTAGGGATAATATTGGCTCAAGAAGATGACAGTCGACATAAGTTACCGATCTATTATCTCAGTAAAAAGCTTCTAGACCATGAGTGTCGATATAACCTTGTTGAGAAGACTTGTGCGGCCATGGTCTGGTTGACGAAGAAGCTTCGACACTACTCCAGTCATACTAGATCATTGTCATAGCTAAGACAGACCCAATAAAGTATCTCGTGGATGCCCCAGTATTGGCAGGGAAGCTCTCAAGGTGGCTGTTGCTCTTATCTGAATTTGATGTGGTCTATGCTACTAAGAAGGTCATCAAAGGGAGAGCGGTGGAAGAATTCCTAGCTCATCAGCCCATTGAGTCTGACTATTTAGAGAATCTGGACTTCCCTAATGAACAGCTGGTAATGGTTACAATTGAGCCCAGCCAGTAGGTCATGTATTTCGACGGAGCTGCTAATAAGCGTGGAGCAGGCCTGGGTGTTGTCATTGTCATGCCTGAGAAAGAAATGATTCCTCTCTCCAAACGCTTAGAGTTTCCAGTCACTAACAATGGGGCAGAATATGAAGTGTGCTTATTTGGATTAGATGTACTAATCACTTTGAAGGCTACAGATGTCATCATCATTGGGGATTCAATGTTAGTCATTAAATAGATTTGTGGTGAATCGGATATAAGAGAAGAGTCACTCCACCCATACACTGAAATTGCATCAGAAAAGATCCTCAGATTTGAGAAATATAAATTCAGGAATGTACCGCGAGATGAGAATCAGATGGCAGATGTTCTCGCAACATTGTCCTCTATGTAGAAAGGTCCAGTCGCCAACCCAATAAAGCCTTTGATCCTTGAGACATCCAGAAAGCCTTACTTTGAAGAAATACCAGCAATGGTCGCCACAGTGGACAATAAGCCCTGGTACTTTTACATCCAATAATTTTTGGAGAAAGGGGAATATCCCGAGGGGGCCACTAATGCATAAAAGACTACACTTTGGAAGTTAGCAGCCCAGTTCGGATTATTCAAAGGGGAATTATTCAAGCACACATCAGAAGGTGTCCTACTCAGGTTCCTAACAGAGACAGAAGCTGAATCTGTCATGCCGCAACTACACACGGGATAGTGTGGGTCACATATAAATGAGTGGCCCTTGCCAGAAAGATTATGAGTTAAGGTATTTTTGGCTAACCATGCAACAAGATTGTATTCAGAAGGTGATGAGATGCCATGAGTGTCAGATATATGGAAGTCTACAACATCTACCCCCGATGGAACTTCAGAATATTGTAACCCCCTGGCCATTCTCGGCTTGGGGATAGACATCATCAGGGAGATCCATCTTCTTGCCTCTAACAGGCATAGATATATAATCGTGGCAGTAGATTACTTCTACAAATGGGTGGAAGCCAAGTCTTATCCCAATATCACAGCGAAAACGATGGCCAAGTTCATTGAGAGAGAGATCTTTGCCAGATATAGGATACCACACCATGTAGTGACTGACAATAGGGTACAATTCCAAGGGAAACCATGGAATTATTGGCCAGATACAGAATCGAGCATCACAGGTCCTCACTATACAGGCCACAAGCAAATGAAGCTATGGAAGCGGCTAATAAAACCCTTAAGAATATTCTGAGCAAGACATAGACTACTTATCGAGACTGGGAGGACAAGCTACCGTTAGCTTTATGGGGGTAGAGAACTAGAGTTCAAACCCCGACTGGGGCAACTCCATGCAGTCTAGTTTATGAGATGGAAGTCGTTCTCCCTATTGAGATACAGATTAGATCGCTAAGGGTGGCACTAGAAGCAGAGCTACAAGAAATAGAATGGGTTTGCTCCAGGTATGAGCAACTAAATCAGATTGATGAGAATAGACTCTAAGCTCCCGATCACCTTCAGATGTACCAATAAAGAATGGCCAGAACTTATGGAAAAAGGGTCAAGCACCTCAGAAAGCCTCTGAAGCCCTGTGATTTGGTACTAAAGCAAATTCAATAAGTCCACACAGATGCCCGGGGAAGTTTAAACCAAATTGGGAAGGCATGTTCTTGGTCAATCAAGTACTATCCAAGAGCATGGTGAAGCTAATAGATTTAGATGGCAACGAGTTCTCATCTACCGTCAACCACGACCTCTTGAAACATTATGTAGTATAGGGAAAAAAAGAAGAAAAGTAGATGAATAATAAGAAAATCGACTAAGTTGAAAACTCGCAAGGGCGGCTTAGGCAAAAGTGCGAGAGAGAGTGAAGCGAAAAACCGAACAGGACGCTTTACGATAGGATATAAGTCAGCGTGACACGTAACTTTTTATATCTTTTGAAAGTTCAGTTTAGTTTCATCAATGACGTGTTTTAATGCTTAAAATATTATCTGATTGTCAAAATGAATACATTTGAAGCATTTTGAAACAACCATTCGCTTAAGCTTGCATTAAAAGTCTTTTAATGCCGTTGTAAACTTCAAACATATGTCGTCACACAGCTCTTCGCATCGATATTTTTGTTTCTCTCTTCTCAGACACAAACAAGTACCACCAAACCAAAAACCCTCTGGGGCGGTTAAAAAAATAAAAAAAAGAGAAAAAAAGAAAAAAATATACCTCAGTTGAAAACCCACAAGGGCGGTTGGGGCAGAAGTCAGCTAACATCACACCGATCAGAAGAATCCAAATAAAAAATCTACCTTAACAATCAAGTAAAGTTCATCCAAACGAGCCGTCAGTCAGCTCTAAAGTTTCAAGGCACCGGTCGGGCCTTGAGTCTGTCACACCAGAGTTCCAACTGAAACCAAGAAGCATAAAACAAATCAAGATACAATTCAGACATAAGAGACAGGCACCGCAATGACATTCTCATGCATACGTTAGAACGTTTATCTATAACATGTGTTAGAGCATCACCCAAGCATTCAGTTCTATTTTAATCAATTGATCGAAGGGGAAAAGAATTTTGTTTCAAAATTATCAACCAAATAATAAAAATGTCACTTTCTCATATCATCTTCATGCACCTTGCACCATATTGCGTACTTTTTTTTGAAAAGACGAGCAAAGGAGCAAAACCTTTTCTTCCAAACAAGTCATCTCACAATCGTAAGGTCGCTGGATTCAAATGGTCTGGGATAGCCGCATGCCTCTGGAGTCAAGGCAGTCTACGTTGAAGCTACTCTAAGAACAGGGCAAATCGAGCTGAAGCAGTCTCGAAACTTCCAAGATGCTACCCAACGGGTCGAGTATCCTCAATACTTCTTTTTAGGTAAGTATTCGCCATGCTCAAGACCATATTCCTATATTAAGTCAATGAATGCAGTCACACGAGGGGCAACTGTGAGCATTGGGATTTTTTCTCTAGAGCAGTGATGATCTGGCTTCCGCCAATGCCCTCTCAGGCTTTCATATATACATATATTGGCCCGAGAATACCGACATCATTATGATAAATACCCAAGTCAAGTGTGTATTAAGTGGTTTTAATAAAGCAGAATCAAGTGCACAAGTTCATTTTTAAAGTCGGTCGAACCAAAACTGAATCAATTGAACCCATATTCACTCTTGACCCAAAAACCCAACCAACCCAATAAAAACCCACCCAAAACCAGCCATTTCTAGTAGCAAGTTTGAATCGAAAAATGATAAGAAAATAAGGAAAAGAAAAGATTTGGATCAACTTGCACAAAAAAGAATAGACAAAGGTGGAAAAGGAGATTGTGTCACTTTCTATTTGGGGAAGATTGAAGGCTAGGATTGAAAGTTGGGGTTGGATAGAGGAATTAAGGGATGGAAAAACATGGATAGAGGGGAAGAGATGGGATCAAATTTGCTGCTCACTCCCACTGACAAGACAACAACACTTATTTTTTCAATTCAAGTTACAACTTCGACTGCTCTCTCATCTCTCTCCACATTCATCTCGAAAATCCTTCTTCTTATCCTTCTTATCTTCTTTTTCCAGATTTTCCAGCAACTCTCCCTCTCCCACTTCTTACTCATCCCCTCTTTTTCAACTTCCTTGAGCACCCTAAACCACCATTAACACCCTTTCTTCCATTACTTCTTCTTTTTCACTTCTTTCCACTCTAAAACTCCAAAACTCATCCAAAAACCTCTTAAAAACTCCATGACCGACAGCTTTAGCCCATAAAGCTTGCTATTTTAGGGGTTTTTCAGTTGCAAGGATCGTTATTTTTAGTAAAAATATGCATTTGACTCGGGTTGTTTATGACAGGTGCACTCTCGGGTTTATACACACCAAACACGTTAAAGCATGCTTTGAGGGTAAGTTACTGAGCTCTAAACTCTCTTCTTATATCATGTTGCTGGTTGTGTACTGAAAGTTTGCTTTTTTATGTTTTAAAATGCAAGTTTCATCGAAAAACCCAAAACCCATCATTTTATTTGAAAATGTGAAAATCACACTAAAATGAATAGTTAAAATGGCTATGAGCCTCTCTTCTAGGCGTTCTTTATGTTCCCCAGCAGTAGTTGATTTGATGAGGGTGAGCCCAGACTATAAACGACCAAAAATGGCTTTAAAACGAACTAAAACGGGATAAGTTGCTTTTTACGTTCAAAGTTGTGTCAGGTTTGTGTTTTTGTCGATTTTCAAAAGTCTTTCAAAATAGGATAAGTAAAATCCTTGTCTGAACCCAATCTCTGGATCACGATTTTGGATTTGAGCCTAGGGTTCAAGTAATACCGTGAATTAATTCCCGGTAGAGCTGAGAACTGGGTGGAAACTCCAAAACTGTTTTCTAGAAATTTGAGTTTCAATTTCTTTCCAAAATTTAATTTCTTTCCAAATTTATTTCTTCTTCCAACAACTTATTTTCTTTCAAAAAACTTGTTTCCGTTTAAAACTCGATTTCTTCTGAAATTTATTTCCATTTGAATTCGATTTCTTTTAAAATGTTTTCCTTTCTTTTGAAATTTATCCCCTCTGCGCTGTCGAGTTTGTCAAATCGCTCACGATGAAAGTGTACCTTTTTTATATATTTTATTTTCAAACTTTTGAGAGCGCCAAGCCGCTCGTGCCAAAAGTTTCCTTCTTTTTTTGAAAACCTTATATTTTACTTTATTTCTTTTTAAGAGAAAGGTCGTCCGCTCATAGCATTAATGTAATATTTCAAGTGCATAATGTTAAGTTGATGAGTTTAATCAAAATCTTAAACAAGGAAAGTGGGACATATCGCTTGACTCATCCCCATTATCAGACGTCCTGGACGATTTTCAATCTGACATCTCTCACCTCACTTTATTTTGTTTTTCTTTTTTTTTTTTGTAATGGGTAAGAGATTCCCCTGACTTTGATAGCTCCTTCTTTGAGAGTCAGGTTCAAATGACTGTAGTTGTCTTCTTTTGATCTTGTTTGCTAGTGTTAAGATTCTACCGAGGCATATCATTGAAGTCACTTCAGCAATCATAGCGGTTTGATAAGACAATAAGTGATAATACTGATTTGATTCCAGCTGAAGTGCTATAGCACGAACTTTCTCAGCTTTGCATCACAATTTCCATAATTGAGAGCATCTCTGCTAAGACGGTAAAACAAGTATACACGTTCACATTTCTGGGATTAGCATTGCCCCTACTGATGTTCTTCCTTTGTTGGGTTAACTGATTTCAGGGTTCTCCCGGTTTGGGATATGAGAGGATAGATGTGTTTGGAAGATAAATTTAATATCACCAAGGGGTGATCTTTTTGGTTTCACCCAGGGTTGTTTGCCAATTGGGTTTGGATTTAATCATTGGAATTCGGCATTAGAAATATTTTTGTCTTCTTTTTTGTTTTTTTTTTCTTTTTTGCTTTTTTGTTGAAATTTTGAGGGCTTTGACCGATTAATAGGACCCAAGAGTTCCCAGATGACAGTGTTCTAGAGGTAGGGCGAGCCACATCCCAGAAGTTGAGCATGAACTTGACCTAGCACCTTTGCATGATGCTCGTGAGTGTCGTACCTCTTGAGCATATGATCTGAAGGGTGCCTTGGCTCTTATAGCCATTTTGGGAATGATGCCCCAGCGTATCCTACCTCGATGTGATGTGCTGCCATTTTTTCCTTGTTGGTGAGAGTGGAAGATTTGTTTGGACTTTGCATTCCACAACTCTCGTATGTCTTCTCGGATGTCGGAGGAATCTCTTCCCAATTTACTGTCATTCATTTCTTTTGATTTCTCTCCTTTTTCTTAGGGGTTAAGTCGAGTGATAGATGTATCATTTTGACCCATTCAAGGTTTCGAGATTACTCTCATGTAATGATGTATTGTGAATGTTGACATATTAAATAAATGCTTAAATGAATATATAGACTCATCTGGGAACAATTTGTGTAAGTAAACAAAAGATAGAACTTTGAATGAATGGCTTCAAAAGACATGTAGTTCAAATTAGGCCTTAGGAATACATTACAAAAAAAGAAAGAAAAGCAAAGTTCATTTTTGAAAGTGGTGCCTCCTGTTTGATCTTCTGCGTCGATGCGCTCGGCTAAGCCAAAGGTGGCTCCTGGATCTTCCCTTCCTTGATCAGCCGACCAATTGCATTACAGAGCCCGATACACTCTGTTGTCTTGTGCCCCATAGTGACATGATAGAGACAGTAGTTATCCTTTTTCGCTTCAGAGGGGGCCACATATGGTTTTAGATTCTACAACAACCCAGCACTCCTACACCTTGTGAAGAGTTTTCTTAAGGGGATAGTCCATGGATTCACTGGTTTGCGTGGATGAGATATGGAGTATGCGCTCGATCCTTTGGCATCTTGAGTCATTTTTCAAGAGGTTCCATCAATAATGTGTGCAAAGGTGTTCAATGGTTTTGGCTGAAATTTTTCTCAGATATTTATTTTTTCTGAGATTAGAGTCATGTAGCTCTCCATCTTCTTGTCCATCTGGTCAAGCTTTTTAAGAATCGCCTGATAGTCTATAATGGGCGCCTCTTTCCTTTTGGGGTTTTAGCAAATTACTCTTCCTGTTCAATTTCTTTTCCCTCGCCTGCCCATCCTTCAGGTAATCTTTTCTGGGCCACCAAGGTATCGACTGTAACTCTCCCGATGTACTCCCTAAACTGAGCTGAGTTAAGTATGGCATACAATTCTCTTACAGTTACTGGTCATTCGAGATTCTCGATCATGATCACTTCCTTATTGGGCTCTTCACCCCCAGCACCCCTTATCTGAGTCCCACTCTTGTTTCCAGCCCTGCTGACCAAGTTTTTACTCATTTTGCTGATGTTAGAAGGCAGCTGTCCCCTGTCCCTCTTGAATCATAATCATACATGTTAGGTGCACATGTCTCAAGTGAGGTTGATCCAAGATTTAAATGCATGGCATGGAATATGAGACATGCAACAAGTGGGTATTAAAAGTGAAATGTCATGCATGAATATAGATGTCCTCCCGTAACTTGGAATAATGTCTATCCAAGAAAGCTTTCATGGTTTGAGATTCTGTATGGAACCTTTACCTGATATGGGACGATGCTCATTTCAAGAATGATGTCTATCCCTGATTTGGAATGATGTCTATCCATGATTTTGGGGAATGATGTCTATCCCTGTCTTAGGGAATAATGTCTATCGATATTTGTAGAATGATGTCTATCCATGATTTCAGGAATGATGTGTATCCCTATTTGTGGAATGATATCTATCCGTCGTTTCGGGAATGTCTTATCCCTATTTTTGGGAATGATGTTTATCCCTGTTTGTGGAATGATGTCTATCCGTGATTTCGGGAATGATGTCTATCCCTATTTGTAGAATGATGTCTTTCCATGATTTTGGGAATGATGTCTATCCCTATTTGTGGAATAATGTCTATCCGTGATTTCAGGAATGTCTTATCCCTATTTGTGGAGTGATGTCTATCCGTTATTTTGGAAATGATATCTGTTTCTATTTATAGAATGATGTCTATCCGTGTGTTCGGGAATGTCTTATCCCTATTTTTATGGAATGATGTCTATCCGTAATTTCGAGAATGATGTTTATCTCTATTTGTGGAATGATATATATCCATGATTTCAGGAATGATGTCTATCCCTGTTTGTGGAATGATGTCTATCCTTATTTTCGGGAATGACTTATCCCTATTTTTATGGAATGATGTCTATCCGTGATTTTAGGAATGATGTCTATCCCTGTTTGTGGAATGATGTCTATCTATGATTTCGGAATGTTTTATCCCTATTTTTATGGAATGACGTCTATCCATGATTTCGGGAATGTCTTATCCCTATTTTTGGGCATGATGTCCATCCCTATTTGTAGAATGATGTCCTTGACATACGTTCACACAATCCTTCTCTAAGGAATGTTGAATGGTCGTATTGTAACGCCCCGAATATTTATTTATTTTATTGCTTCGCAATTTAATGAATAAATATTATATTTAATTTTAATGACAAGGATAATTATTTATTTATTTTATTGCTTTGCAATTTAATAAATAAATATTATTATATTTAATT
>CAOJCR010515038.1:0-11281 GCA_948330485.1 Euphorbia neoarborescens | reverse complement strand
AATCCTCGGGACATTCTTGAACAAGAATTGTGTGCAAGAACTTCTTTTGACATTGATGGTTAGGGGGGAACTGTTCGTCACACCAAAAACATAAATTCCGTGCTCGTTTATCAACTATTTCAGCTTTAGATAATCGTCGAACGGTGGAAGTGTGGTTAGTGGCTGCTGGTAATGGAGCTCGAACAGGGAATTTTGGTTCTGTAGAAGTTGGCAATAAAGCTGATTTGTTGACCGGAGTAGAGCTAACGTCCGATTGGTGTAAAGGTAAACCTCCTCTACCACCTTGTGACCGCTCCGATCTTAATGCTTGCAAGTAAGCATCCTGCATCCTTGCCATTGCATATGCCTGTTGCAAGGTTCTCGGTCCCTACATTAGCACCGGATATCCGATCTCATTCTGTAATTCGGTAAGGAAGCATCTCAACACATTGTCATTAGATAACGAAGTACGATAAGCACAAGCATCGAAAGCTTCGATGTACTCCATAAGAGATCCGGTTTGGTACAGGCGTTTCAACTCAGCCATCGGATTTTCAAAAATCCGATCTCCAAACCGTCCCTCTAAATCACGAACATACTCCGCCCAAGCTATTTCTCCAGCAAATTTCTTACCTCTGACATATGATTGATGCCACTCCAAAGCTTTATCGCTTAAAAGAAGAGAAGCTAGTTTAACCTTCAGATTCGCCGGCGTTCCATCGATTTGGAAATAACGCTCACATTTGTAAATCCATCCTTTCACCTCCGCTCTGTCAAACTTCGGAAATTCTATTCGTGAAGATCGTAAAGCTAACGGATAAGAATCCTCCTGACGGCTGTGATTTGCAATCAATCCTGACCTATCGCTCCTCACAGCTGAATATGAATCAGAGGAATGCATAGCTGACAACAAATTCTTCATTTCAAGCAATATTAGTTTATTGTTCTCCACAATCATTTCACGTACCTTCATTGTGAGAGTTTCATCCACTTTGCGCAACAAATTTTCTTTCATTTTTTTGAAATCCTGCGATCGAATACCGTCGGCCATGGCTTGTGATTGAGTTTGACTGGAACCAGGAGAAGCTCTGATACCAAATGTTATGTGGAAGAATCTTCAAGGTAACCGGAAGAGAAGAATTCAAGAACAGAGATGAGAATTAGAAAGAAATAGAGAAATCTAGAGAGAGAATTAGAGAACTAGGAAGAGAGAGCTTTGGAAACTTTCTGTAATTCATTCATATCCTGCTTACAACTAGGTTTGAGTTTTTATAGCAAGTACAAGAATAGAAATGACGGAAATCAAGAAAAAGTAGCTGTAACAAGGAAAAGAAAGGAAGCTGCTGCTAAACTACAGAGGTAAAGAAAAGAGATTGCTAGACTACAATACGACATCGTCTTAATTTTCCACATATCAAGCGGCCATCTAGGATGTCGATGGGGGCAGAAATGAACCGAATCTACACCGGAAAGAAAGGGTAATCGAGACTATGTTGTTATGGGACGATACAGTGGAGAAGGCTAGCAATTTGAGACTGTACTGGTATGGGACAGTACAATTGAGAAAAGCTTAAGAGATTTGATATGTACTATCTATACATCAAGATGCATCTTCTTTTCGGTAGCCTATTCGGGAGAACTCTAAATTTAAACGTGCTTGACTTTGGAAAATCCTAAGATGAGTGACTTCCTAGGGAGTGATTTCCAGAAAACAAGCGAGTGAGAACAAAGCTTGTTAAAAAGACACGTGGTGGTTTGTGGGGCCAGTCGATCGGATCCGGGATGCCACATATATAGTTAAATAAGGCATGAAAATTTGCAAACAGGAAGCTCAAAGAACAAGCATCTAACCTAGCAAGTTTGAGAGAGCAGATAAAGTGATGTTTTGCTTGAAATGTATATTTTGCTTTTATTCTAGCTAGCAAGAATGCACGCAGTTAATTTGCTTGTGTTTGTCTTGCCGTGTGTAACGGAATGGAGATTAAAAAGCAAACTTTAAGAAATCAGATAAAGTGATGCAATTGAGGTTCTAAACAGCAAAAAACTCACCATTTAAGGAGCTTACTGGGACGGGCAACCTTAGCATCGTAATCAACAATAAGTCCTCCGCTTCTCAAGAAAGTACGGGCTGCATCCATCAGCTCTTGGTCAATGTTCCCAGGTGAGTAGCATCGAAGTGGAGGTCCAGATCGGGTACCCAAAACTAATGCAAAATGAATCAGGGGCTCTGGATAAGGAAGACATATCTGAAACAGGAGATGAATACAGAATTAGATACTAAATCCTTGTGTCGGTATCAGACCAAATTAACGAGAACTTTGAGTAAAACCATCCTGTCAAATACTTAAACGAGTTCAAAATCTGGATCGAAATGCAAGAGAAAATATATCCTTTGTGTTATACATATAAGAGAGAGTTTTGCCTCTTTCTTTGAATATTAATCTGCATTTTCCTCCTTTTCTCCTCCTTTGGGACATGGAGAGAGAGAACGAAAACAGAGACAAATATTCAGATAGAAAAGGGAAGATTACATATAGATTTATAAGCCGTTATAACCAAAATCCAGAATAAAAGATGACCAAATGAAAAGCAAAAAAATAAATAAAACCAAATCTCATCTGCACCAAGTTTTCAGTTTCCTACCACCAACTCTATGTTTACAACATACACACTAACAGCAAAAGACATTCCCAATTTAACCGAAAAGATCATATTTTCACAATTCTTGAAATGATAAGCCAATTGCACAACACATAAAATTAAACACTTAAATGAATACTGATATACAAATTTTTTGGTTTAGTTATAGTTATCTACACTGAGATAATTACGTTCGGGCTTAGTCACATTTAAGGCTCCTAACCCCTCCCTATGGATGTATTTAGTGAGATTTGAACCTGAGTCTCCTCTCATATATTAAACACATGTTGCCAACTGAGCTATAACCCATAGGTGAATACTGATATACAGTTGATGAAAATTTGAGGTCCGGACTTCTATAGCTAAAAAAACAACGAACTGGTAGATAAATCAAGGAAACAGTAGTTCAAATTTGTTAATTCCTTCCTAGTAGGAAAGGGAAAAAGAAAAAGAAATACTCCTCATGAGTCAAATTTGAACACATGAAATGAATAAAGTAAATTAAATGTCCCCGGAACTGCTTGACTTCCTTCAACTCTAATTCCACCATCCCTAGAAAAATAGGAAATGAAGAGGGAAATAGAAGAAAAAAAAGAAGCACTAAGCTGTAACAATTGCCACTAGTACTTTCACAGAGGTTGGTGTCAAAGATCAATTCTAATTATAATCAAGACAAAAAACAAAAAAAAAATACAGATCAGGGCCATTATTGATCACAGAAAACACTGGATATTTTCAAAGCAATAATCTACAATTCAAATGAAGTACCTTGGCACGCTTATCGTTCACCCCAAAAGGTTTTGTAAGAGTGAAAGGCAGTCGCTTGTTGCACCTTAAAATGCCATTTTGAATATCTGATAGTGAATAAGAGCATCCACCCATCACATACTTGAAGTCACCTAGCAACTTCCTTCTCTCTGTTGGTCCATTTGGATGACCCAAAACCAATATTGCGTGAATTGTCATCATATTATAAAGATTGATGAAAAATGCAAGCTTCTCTTCCCTTGGTATATTTTGAAATTCTGCCCTCTGGAGTTCTTGAATTATCCTCAGATACCTAATATGTAAACCAGTTAAAATAAAACAATGAATAAAAAACCGAACAAATAAAATGCAGCATACCTTGCAAATTCCTCACTTCCATGAATAGTCCGGTAGTCAACATGCTTTCCGTCTTCAGATAAGTAGGCCTCATATATAGCACGTGACAAAAATCTCAGTCTTGAAGCAATATCTCGTATCGGCCTAGGCTTTACCTCGCTTATACCTCTAGGAATGTTGTGACATTGAGATGACACAGTAGGATTATCATCCAAGAACCAGTATAAGTGGTTACCATCCTCAAATAGGTTCTCCCTATAGTTATAAGTATAATAAAGAGCACGTATCAAAGGAGAACAAGAAAAATTCAGTTAACAATGTCGAGAATAAACGATGATATTAGGAAAGACTTCAAGGCACTCACTGGAGAACGTGTTGGAAAAAAAGTTTGCTTGCCAGCTTTCGCCCAAATTCAACAGCCTGTTTCAAAGTGCAAATAATATAAAACTTTAAACATGGTAGATTAATGGAGGGATGGGACTTATTTTGTCCCAAGAAGTTCTTACAAATTTCAATCAGGAAATCACTGGCTCGATCATTTAAAAAAGCAATTGTAAATAACTGAATCCATTTTGGACTATATTATTCTACAACATTTATAGGAACCACTTTGAGTTGGAAAAGGAGTTCAAACAAGAAGTTTTGAATCTAAAAATGTCAAATTTCTTAATCCAAGTATAGTTAAAAGTTTCAGACATGAAAAGCTGTCATATTTGGAGATCACAAAAATTTAGAAAGAATCATCAAGAATGTCTGAAGTGCCTCTTTAAAACTTGTGAGAAACTTTATATTCACCACAATGAAATTGAATAAAGAAAATGCAAGGAATAATAATAAAAACAATTATTTAAGGTTATGAAACCATAGATATTTCAAAAGGAAAAACAAGCTGACCTCTTCCTTTTCCAACAGCTGATCTTCTGATAAGAAATTGACAGCATCTGAACCTACAAAACAGCTTGAAAACCTTCGCATTTTATAAAAGCGATCCTTAACCACTATGGATTCTTTCATTTTCCGAACAATAAGAGCTAATTCATCAATAGGCCCAAGGCTAGATGTATCATCTTCACCAGAAAGAGGTGGTAGAGGAGCCTCATATGCCGGTTCCTCAGTAATCAAATAATCAATCTTTTCTTCAAGTTTACCTGATTCATCCAAGATCTTGAGCTCACTCAACCCCCCAATAACTACTTCATTAAAGAAAACTTTAGGAACAACGCAAGAACCAGTATACTTCTCCAGCTCCTGCTTTCGACCAGGGTACACATCAATGTTAATCTCAACATATCTAAGCCTCCTATTATACAAAAATAGCCTAACCTCATTACAACTTTGACACCCTAATTTAGTATACAGTATAATTCTTCCTTTCGTGATTATGGGTTGAGGTGCTTCTGCACAGACGTCCTCACCCTGCTGACTCTTGTTGCCAACATCATTATAACGTATAATAAAGCTTAGAGGATTCCATGCAGATTTATCTCCTTTTGGAAACACTTTTTTGACTTCTTTGTCATTAGTTGAATCCAACGCATTCTTTTCTTCCTCAGAAGTAAACTTCCCAGAGACAGCACGTAGAAAACTTGTGACAGCAACTACGCTTTTACTCCTCACAATATCCCTAATAGACTTAACCTTCTCACGCCGAACTGGTTCTTCATTTCCAATATCCACCTTCAATGAACTAAAAGATATGCACCTCTTTGTCTCTGTAACAGGCACCTTTGTTCCAACCAAAATAGGGGTTGACTCTTCACCAAGATTCTCTTCAGCGATTTGCTTTGTAACTTCTCCAGGTTTGGACTCTACGTTCTTTCCTTCATCTATCCTCCCAACCTGATCAAATAGTCCAATATCATTGCCTAAACTTCCTCCTACCCTATCTACCACACCCAAATCATCACTCTTTACATTATCAGCACAACTGTCTCCGGTAGTTTGCTCTGTTTCATTACTCTGCAAATTAGTTCCACTGTCCATCTTCTCAACTTGTTCAATATTAACAGCTCCTAGCCGGGATTTATATTCAAGATCCGAACTGGAATTCAACTCACCGAATGCCTTATGTTTAGTACTATCGCCAGTATTTTCTCTAGTAGTTTTTGTTGTTTCTTCTACAATCTTAGATTTGAAATTCTGTTCCGCGTCCATCTTCTCGCTCTGCTCAACTTGTTTGATATCATTGCTCAATAATCCTTGTTGAGATTTAGAGTCAAGATCCATGTTCAAATTTGACATATCATCTTCAATACTATCACCGCAATTTTCTCTAAAAGTTTGTGCTGTTTCTTCTATGCACTTAGCCTTGAAATTATGTCCCTCCTCCATCTTCTGATCTTGCTCAACTTGTTCAATATTATTCCTCAATAACCCTTGCTGAGATCTAGAGTCGAGATCCTTGCTCCAATTTACGTCACCCAATACATCATGTTCAATACTATCACTGCAAATCTCTTTGGTAATTTGAGTTTTTTCTTCTTCAACCTTAGACTTGATATTATGTTCCTCATCCATCTTCTCAACCTGATTAAGCTGTTCAATATCACTGCTCAATAGTCCTTCTTGTGATTTAGAGTTAAGAACCATGCTTGAATTTACATCAGCCATTACATCATGTTCAACACCATCAGCACAATTATCTTTGGTAGTTTTTGTTTTTCCTTCTTCAACCTTAGACTTAAAAATCTGTTCCTCATCCATCTCCTTACACTGTTCAACTTGTTCAACATCATTGCTCAATGTTATCCCTTGGGATATAAACTTAGGATTCATTCCTGCATCCATCTTACCGAAATCATCATGATTAATACCACAGTCAAATATTCTATCATCGTTTTCAAGTTCAGAATCGCCATTTTGGACTTCTTTGAGTTTTTCTAATACTTCTGTTCCATCGTCTTTAAAAGAATAAACTGTGGATTTCCCGGCTGTTCCAGAAGTTGGAGAATTGGTAATATCTTTATCCATTAGAATTTTCTTTCTGCTTATGACAACATCCAGTCATAAACAACTCCACACAGAGCATGCTCCTACTTCAACTCCACTATGATTAATCAATATAATAATAGAAACCTGAAAGAAGCAAATGTAAGCTCACAAAGAAGACGGATGTTCAAGTTAAACTAAGAATGATGCAACAAACCATTAGTAAAACTGAAACTGAGCATACACATATATGTATCAAGCTCAACCATAGGCATTGCTTGATAACACAAAACGAATGTATATATTTCAGCCTTAGATCATAAACGAAACTGTAACATTTTTCCTCGGTTTCATCATTGTCTAGAGGGAAATGAAAGTTAGTCAATTCCTCCAAGCAATGCCGACAAATTTATTTCTTAGCTAACCCAAATCCCACAACCCTAGAAGGAGATGGTAATCAAAGAGGAACACCTAAAAAGGCTAGCTTAGGTAAACCTCACCACCGCATATCCAAGAAACAATCCATAATCAAATCAGTCATCACAAAAACCAATTTATCATCTTCAGCTATCGATCTAATGCTCACTATAATTTAAGAGGGAAATTTCAAACGTTGTAAGGGGGACCATAACAGCAAGCATTACAAGGAACCCTGTGATGGCATATAATAGATAACTAGTCCTAGTTAGTATCCATTATATCCTTGTCACCATGGATTCACCAGAAGACATTACAAATTTCAAACAATTCACAAATTCAATCGACGAAAAAGAAACCAAAAGTGACTTTTTCTGGTTCCAATAATAATAGTTTTCACAGCAACCGAACAAAGAGAAAATGAACACGCATCTTCATTCAACATCATATAACAACGATCAATCCCGTCAACGAAATCATAATAAAAAAAAGGGAAAGTATAAGCCATTAGGGTTTTTGATAAAAAAGATTAAGACGAAAACAGAAAGAAAACACATGAAGGATGAATTGAACTTACAGATCTGAAGAGAACGAGAGAAGAGAAAAAGTGCAGCACTTACCCGAGAAAATATGACGAAATGAAACAAATAATTTCGAAACTGTACGAATTACTGCTCTTAATTTGATCGAAAAAGGAATTGCAAGATCATGGTTATGGAGATGGATTTTCAGAGGGAGGAAGCGAGGGAAGAGACACACCGATAAAAGCGCCAAGGCTGAAAAACGGGAAATTAACGTATTTATACTTTTTGATTTCTTGTCCGGGGTCTTTTTAGTAAATTGAATCCGTGGACCCTGAATTTCTACTTTTTTACAATTCTCACCCTATACTTCAAATTTTTCTTTTGACAAAAGGCACTGATCTTGGAGAAATTTTTTTGTGGACCGAAAGTACCACTGCATGATGGTCTCAATCGATCACATTGTAACAAATCAGTTGTCACATTATGTAATGTGTGACACGTGATGTGTCACAGTTGGCTGAGAGTGGTGCCCCCAACCCACCAAATAACTTCTAACCTTGTTACTTTTTTCATATTCTATAATAGACCTTAGAGCATCCACAATGGTGGATTGAAAACGCTCAATGAGCGTTTAATATTAAACACTGTCATTGTACAACAAATAATAAGCATTTTAATAGGATGAACCGTTTCATCTGCATAAACTGCTTAATTTCTGACAAAAGTGGTGCTACATAAATTTTTTTCCGAACGGAAAGAATAGGCGTCGGTTCTTTAGAAGAACGGACACTTATTTTATTATTGGGGTCGGTTCTTTACAAAGAACAAATCCCAATAATAAGTATTTTTTTTTCAAAACGAAGAGAATTGGCGTCGGTTCTTTAGAAGAACCGACGCCTATTCTATTATTGAAAGAACCGACCTTGATAACAAGTATTTTTTATTATTGGGGCCAGTTCTTTACAAAGAACCGACCCCAATAACAAACATTGGTGTCGGTTTGTATAGAACCGACGCAAATGCTTGTAATCGGAGGCGTTTATTTTTAAAGAACCGACACCAATAATAGAATAGGTGTCGGTTCTTCCAAAGAACCGACGCCTATTCTCTCTATTTTGAAAAAAAATCAAAATCTTTCAACAGTTATAAACGACTATAATTTGTATTTATAAATACCATTTAAATCAATAAAAATTATACACTTTCTACATTCAATATTTTTATTTTCAATCATGGAAAAAAAATTCTAATTATTTTGTTCAAAAAATATAATTAAAAATAAAAAAATTATAATTTAGATAGTGGGGTCCATCATATTAAGTGGTTGTTGAGTTTAACTATAGGAGAAAAAGTATAATGGAGTAAAGGATATTGAGTGGATGATGTGGCGATGAAGTGACGAGTCTACTGAGTGATTGAGTGTCTAACGATTGTAGATGCTCTTAGGTTATCAACGTGACTCAAAGGTCGTTCTTATTGGGAGTCTGCCCCAACGAAGCGGATATTTTTCATTAAAAAGTTTCCGCGGAGCGAGAACGTGATGCTTTTTTGTACTTGCTAAATGGGACGGGAACGGAATTATTTGTCCCCGCCCCGCATTTTTCATCCCCATTCTGTTTATGCCATTGTGAGCTTAGCGACTTTTCGACAAAAATAAGTTTCTTTTTGGAAGTCAAGTTTTGAAAAGTCAAGTAAATATTTTTTATTAAAATGTAATGAAATTGGAAAAAAGATTCCTAAACGAATAGAAGATTCCTTTCCTAGTACCCACCGTTAAGAGACGGACCCTTTTAGGGACTCGAAGCTTTCGGATGAAGGATCTCTAAACAATATGTGCGTGTGAACGCATGCTTGGGGTTTTGTCAAAAGAAAATAAGGTTAAAAAGAAAATGAGTTTAAGAAGATTGGTTTTGAGAAACCGAACAAGTTCCTTAAGCAATTAAGACTTACTTATTTTGGAACACTTTTCGCCTTAGAAGCGAGATAAAATTTCGCAGATGGGATCTTAAAAAACATGCATATGAATGCGGGCTTAAGGGTTTTTTGAAAAGTTAAGTTTGAAAGAAAATATTTTAAGAGAGAACATTTTAAAAAGAAATTCAAACTCGAATTTCTAGAAAATAATTTTGGAGTCGCCACCCGGTTCTAAGCTCTACCGAAAATTTATCACGGTATTTATCGGATCCTAAATCTCGAATCCAAAACCGTGATCCAGAGATCGGGTTCGTACAAAACTTCTACTTATCCTTTTTTCAAAAGATTTTATGAAAATCGATAATATTTAAAAATAAAATATTTTTATTTGCAAGGGCTTAAGATTGATTTTAGTTTGATTTTTGGTTAAGTGAGCGAGCATGTGAAAGCCATAAATAAAGCAGTAAATAATCACACAGTTACAACCTTTCACAACAAGCTATCCTAGGGGATACATTTGTCCAAACGGGAAAGGGGAGAACATCCATGCATACAATTATATAAGGATGTATTATTGCTAAAAATGTAAACACTTAGCACATCAACATGCTTGAAATGGATATTTTAATAAGAAGGGAAGATACAATAGCTCGGGGTCATGTAATTAGAGGGACGCTTGATCCAACGCGGTTTGTTGGATCGAGCATTTTGGGCCGGAGGATGGACTCGCGGCGACCCAAAAAATATTTTGGCTAATTTTACGATTTGGTTGTGGCGATGTTCGTTTGAAATCCATTTGGCTCGTATTTTAATATTTTGGAGACATGCATTTATTATATGAGTCAGTTATTTGGGAATAAATCCCTTCGTTGGACTGTTTTAGCGGTCCTAAGCCGATATTTGCCAGATCTCTAAACAGTCGTGATATATACACAGGAATTTACATCTAAGTCACAGATACTGAGCATTCACATACAGATACACGGATGAAAAGGAGTTTATAAAATATACCTGCGTAAAATATTCTCCGAGTAAGAAACTCAACCGTTAATTCCCTATTGAGGCAGTCATCAAGCAAGTGCACCAATCGGAAACAATTCACAGAAATATAAGTAAAGTTTAACAAAAATTATATTTAAACTCTAATTAATAAAATTGAACCGAAGGAAGTTCTAATCCACAACGCATCAACCGAGCATCAATATTAAATAGAAAATAGCATCACATAATTATTCGGCAGTAAAACATTTCACCGCAAAAAGCAAAAAACCAATCAGTGACAGAGAAATCAAATATTTATTTTCGGTCTCAGGGTAATACCTGTTGTGAGCGAGCGACCTTTTGGAGAAAGTAATTAAAAGTTTAAAGTTGTTTTGGAAACAAAAAGATTTCAAGATCGATGCTCGAATGAAAGGGAAAGAGTAAGAGTTGAGAATTTGGTTTGAAATTGATTTGGTTCACATCGCGAGCGTCTTGACGCTCTCGTGAACAAAGCAACGCGATAAGTCTTTTTGTGAGACTTATCAAGCGTAAAGATATAGAAGATGAAATAAAACTTGGTTTATTTTTGGTTTTGAGAAGGTGTACACACGTCATGAGCATCTTGGTGCTCTCGCGTGCACAAGTGACTCGTCTTTTGAAGATTTTGTCACGAAAAAAAGGTAAAAAGATAAAAGGAAAAAAACATTCCCAAATGAGTGGAGTTCTCCTTTCCTAGTACCCCCCGCTAAGAGGCGGACCCAAATAGGGACTTGAGGCTTTCGGAGGAAGGATCT
>CAOJCR010514302.1:0-12548 GCA_948330485.1 Euphorbia neoarborescens | reverse complement strand
TCACTTTCTTTAGTATTCTTTGGACAGCCCTTGAATCATTAGTTGATGCAATAGCTTCAACCCATTTACTTACATAATCTACAATCACCAATATGTAATTGTTACCAATAGAAGATGGAAAGGGTCCCATAAAGTCAATACCCTATACATAAAAAATTTGAACTTCTAAAATACTACTCTGAGTCATCTCATTCTGCTGAGAAATGTTCCCGATTCTTTGGCATTGGTTATAATTGACCATAAAATTGCATGCATCTTCGGAGAGGGTTGTCTACCAAAATCCACACTGAAGAGCTTTAGCGGCTGTCTTTTGGGTACCGCGTTGCCCCCCTACACTTAGAGTATGGCATTGAGATAGAACATCTCGCACTTCATCTTTCAGGAGGCATCTCCTCATTAATCCGTCTCTACATCTCTTGAATAGAAGAGGTTCTTCCCAATAGTAGAATCGAACATTATGCAGGAGCCTCTTCTTTTATCTTGGATCCATATCCGGTAGAAGCACTCCACTAACCAGGTAGTTCACATAATTAGCATACCAGGAAGGATCCTTTGAACTTTACCAGATGGTCCAACTCGGATAGCCATTAAATGCTTTCCTTGGAACTCATCTGGGATTGGGATTCCATCATCTTGGTCTTTGTGAACATTCAGGTTGAGCCGGGACAAATCATCAACTACAGAATTCCTATATCCCTTCCGGTCTTGAATTTCCCAGTCAAATTCTTGAAGCAGTAGCATCCATCTGATCAGTCTTGGCTTGGAATCCTTCTTCTTGAACAAGTACTTTAGGGAAGCATGATCTAAATACACAATCACCTTCTAACCCACCAAGCAAGAGCAAAATTTATCAAAAGAGTAGACAATGACAAGTAGCTCTTTCTCGGTGGTAGTGTAATAGATTTGAACGCTGTCTAGAAGCTTGCTAGCATGATAAATAACACGAGGCTTGCCATCTAATCTCTGTCCCAGAACTGCTCCTACAGTATGGTTGGATGCAACACAAAGATTTCAAATGGGAGTTCCCATGTGGGTAGTTACAAAATTGGTGCTGAGATAAGGGCTGTTTTGAGCAAATTAAAGGCCGAGAGACAGGCTTCATCAAACTCAAAAGCCGAATCCTTTGCAAGAAGATTTCATAGAGGTTTGGCTATCTTTAAAAAATCTCGAATGAAGTGTCTATAAAATCCCACATGTCCTAGGAAACTCCTCATATCCTTGATACAGGTTGGGGGCGGTGGATTCTTAATTACTTCTATTTTTGCTTGGTCTACCGAGATCCCCTTTCTTGACACCAGATGGCCTAAGATAATTCCTTCCTGGATTGCAAAATGGCATTTTTCCTAGTTTAACACCAGTCCATACTCCTTACACCTGTTAAGAACCTTAGACAGATTGGCAAGACAAGTGTCAAAGGTATCACCGTATATGCTAAAATCATCCATCAATACCTCCACGCAATCATCAATCAAATCACTAAAAATACTAAACATACAGCACTAGGATGTGGCAGGGGCATTACGGAGACTGAATGGAATCCTTCTAAAAGCGAAGATGCCATAAGGACAGGTAAAGGTTGTCTTAGCTTGGTCATCCGGGTGAATAGGAATCTGGTAAAACCCACTTAAACCGACTAAATAACAAAAGAAATTAAATTTCGTAAGTCTTTCAAGAACTTGGTCAATGAAGGGTAAAGGAAAGTGATCCTTCCTAGTGGCTTTGTTCAGGTGTCTGTAATCTATGCACATTCTCCACCCGGTGATTGTTCTGGTAGGCACCAGGTCATTGGATTCATTTGGCACAACTATGATGCCTCCTTTTTTCGGGAAAAACTAGACAGGACTGACCCACTCACTATCTCTTATAATGTAAATGATGCCATTATTAAGATATTTAATTACTTCTTTTCTCACAGCTTCTTTTAAAGTCGGGTTAAGCCTTCTTTGAGCTTCAATGAATGGCTTACTTCCCTCCTTTAGGTGAATTCGGTGCATAGATAATGAGGGACTAAGACCTTTCAAGTCATGGATTAGAATATCCTAAAAATTTTTTGTGCTCAATCAAAACATCAGATAAGGCTTCAATTTGAGGGTTGGACAAAGAAGCATTACAAATTATGGGCTTGGCAACATTTTGGGCAATAAAAGCATAGTTGAGGTTGGTGGGTAATGGCTTTAATTCAATCGGAGACTCTCAGTTCGGTTGGTGGAACTGGATCCTTGTCTCTCTTCAAGGGTTCATACCTTCTAAATTTTTTTTCTTTGAGCGCATAAGGAGATACATCCAGCATATCAACAAATTCCATAGATTCTAAGTTCTTATGCTCAAGAGATTGAAATTTGGACAACTCAATATATGCAAGGTCTCTATTCAAACAAAAATTTAGCATATCATGTACACAAGAATCAATGACATCGAGGCTGTCAATCCTACACACATTCTTAAAAGGAATAGTCTTTTACATGGTCTTGTCGACATCAAATTCTATGGTCTCATTGTCTACTTCCAAAGAAATTTTACCTTTACCCATGTCAATTATAGCTCCGACAATGGCTAAAAATGGGAGGCCAAATAGTATTGGTATGTCCTGATCTACTTCCATTTCCACTTCAATAAAGTCAGCAGGAAACACAAATTTCCCCACCTGGGTAGGTACATCTTCTACCATCCCTAAAGGGTACTTAAGGCTTTTATTTGCCATGGATAAGATAATTTTTTTGGGTTTGAGATCACCTATGCCAAAATTTTTGAAAATTGAATAGGGCATAAGGCTCACACTAGTTCCTAAATCACAAAGAGCTCATTCATATGTTGTGCCACTAATAGTGCAAGGAACCATGAATGATCCCGGATCTTTATGCTTTTTCGGCATATGTTTCATAAAGGTAAGGGCTTCATGTAGGAAGGCCACCATGATCGCATCTCTCAATTTATCCTTATGATTTATTATATCTTTTAGGAATTTTCCCCATCAAGGCATATCACGCAATACATAAGAAAATGGAAGAGTGACAGTGATTTCTTTCATGTATTCCAAAAACTTTCCAATTTGCTTAGCCATTCTGTTCCTAATTAATTTTTATGGAAAAGGCACAATGGAATGGTCTACCTCTGTATTTTCCGAATGAGATTCATATGGCTTATCTGCTTTGCTTGGCTCGGGACTTTTGCTTGGTTCAGGACCGAATGCCTGATTCTGATCCGGTTCTTCTCTGACTTGCTTTCCTTTGGCTTTGTTCTCCTTAGACGGCTGGCGCATTGGGATTTCAACTTCTTTTCCACTTCTGATTGATATGGCATTATAGTTCTCTTTGTTGGGCAACACACCTTGACTCGGGAATTGCCTATAGGTTCAGGTATTGGATGAGCTGGCTTGATGGGAAATATGATTCTCAATAACTTTATTATGAGCCAGAAGTTGATCAATTTTGCTTTCTAGCCCTTCCATTCATTTCTCAGCACTCTCATTAACCTTCAATTGACCCCAGATAAATATGTCCACTAAGCTCTTTAAATCATCTTTCGTCGGGGGTACTTGTTGAGTGGCTCTTGGGTGGAATCAGGGATGATTAGGTGGTCTGCTTTACTAAAAAGGGTTAGGAGTAGAAGATTGGTTGGACCATAAAAATCCCAGATGTTGATGCTGAGGATGCCATGAGTTCGATTTCCCTTGTAGAAAATTAACATCTTTACTTACACTAATAGGATATTCTTCATAAGCGTGAGGGCTCCACACATGTTATAGGTGCTTCGTATGTTAGCTACTCGATTCACTTTCTCTATGGCTTACTTCCTGAGAGCTTTAGTTAATGCTTCAATCTAGGCTTCTGGCATATGAATTGAATCTGACTCTAGTACTCCTCTTCCTCTTCCAACATCTCTGGATGATTCATCCCCATAAAAAATTTACGATGCTAACTCTTTAACTAATTCCATACATTCCTCCGGAGCCATGGTTATCCATTTTCCACTTACTCCTGCATTTATCATATTTTTATCTTCATCTGATATGCCCCTATAGAAAACTTGTATAAGGTGCCAAGTTTCCATGTTATGATGTGGGCATTGCCTCTACAAATCTTTAAATCTTTCCCATGATGTGTACAAGGATTCTCCTCTCTGCTTCCTAAAATTAGTAATGGCATTCCTCAATCTAGCAGTTTTTTGAGGAGGGAACTACTTATGGAGAAAAGCTTGCTTTAGTTGCTCCCATGTAGTAATAGAATTGGGCGGGAGGCTTGTCATCCATGTTTGTGCATCATCCCTTAATAAGAATGGAAAAAGTCTTAACTTGATTGTGTCCTCGGATGCTCTGGCTATCTAGAAAATCTCACATACATTATCAAAATTGGCCAGGTAGGAGTAAGGATTCTCACCTGATCTCTCGTGAGAAGTGTTGTGCTGAACCATTGAAACTGTGCTAGGCTTGATCTCAAAATCTCCATCTTCTACTAGAGGCATGACGGTGGGTCCTAAATTAGCTTAGATTACTGGTATGGCATAGTCAGCCATAGTTCTCCTATTCGATTGAGCCATTTCTTCTACTGGATACTACTCTGCTCTGGGCGGTATATTCTCTGGTACTGGATATGCTTACGGTTCTGGGAATTGCTGATTGACTCGGTTTCTTTGCTCTCTTCTTAAATTCCGCAAGGTATGCTCAATTTCTAGATCAATGGGTACCACATCAAGATTGCCTCATGATCTATGCATGAAAATTCAAGAGATAGCAGTAACGGGATTCAAAGAATAACAAAGTTATTAGGCCGTAACAAAAATTAAAAAGGCAAATAAAAAGGAAAAACAATCTCAAACTTAAAACAAACCTTTTGACACTTAAACCAAACTATCGCTGACAACGACATTAAAATTTTGGTCATTCTAGGATTTACAAAATAATTTTACTTGGAGATTTGGCTTATGACGTACCGAGTTACCCAAGGTTGAACCACAGGGATCATGGCATGTTAAGATAAGTTTCAGTGTGAGTGTGTAAAGAATAGGGCAAACATAAATGGGTATAGTTAAATTAAACAGTGGAAATAAAATAAAATAAAATGAAAACACAATGAAAAGGGTGAGCAAGAGGCTTTGGGAAGTGCTCGGTGTGAGGGTAGAAATAAAATTTGTGGAGAAAAGTATGGGTGATATCTAGGATAAAAATGGTCATGAACAGTATAAATTCCAGATGAATATGCTGCTTGATCGAGGAATATACGGGCAAAAGCCTATATCTAAGTCAGGTGCTCTTATTTAGCTGAGTCAGCCCAAGCTTAACTGTTGCTTGGCTAATGTGCATTCGGTGCGGTTTCTCCATAAACCATTCGGGATCCCGGATAGAATCTATCTCTAACCTACCTAGTTCCTGGGATTCCACTATGGTGATCTATCACTAGCTCACACTCGCACGACTACTAGTGAATCAATGCAGGGATACAGTTGGCTAGGCCATAACCTTATAAGAATCATAAGCATAGGAAATCCAAACAACATATACTACTTAAAGGAAGACCAATATTATACAAATTCAAAACCCATATTAGTAGATATCACCCACACAGGGGTTTAGTTACACATGGTTGAAAGAGTGCTCACAAAATAGTCATAATGTAGCATACACAACAATAAAAGAGATTAAAAAGGGGGCAAGAAAATAAACTAGAAATTAAAAGCTTCCTCCTCTCTTATAGTTGGAGATAAACAGAATGTTGCGTCTATGGGGAATGATGGAGGCTAAAAGGTGATGAACAAAATGGAGAAAGAGATAATCACGGTGAAGAAGAGGATGAGTTCCCCAAAAGCTTCAAGCTTTACTAAAACTAAAATAAAACTAAGCTAAGAGAAGAAAAATAAAGTGCAAAGAAACGAAAAGAAATTACAATGTAATGGAAAATAACTATGAATGAATAATATTATCCCTTAAAAATCCCAACTTTGAGGCATATATACCCCTAAAAAGGTGGCTGTCTAATTAGAGGTAAGGTTGCAGTTGACTTTTCTACCAACTTCCACCAATCTGCCCCATCTACGTCACCATTGTGATGATGGCCATACCAAGTTGGTGAAGGGTGTTAGTCCAGGCCCACACCACTTCTTTCCTTTCTAGGCGCTCGTCCAAAGATAGTCAGTTAGATAAATTCATTTGCACATCCCTTAATACAGTCGGCGATTGTGCATTTGTGAATTCTGACTGGATCTACTACTGTTTAAGAGGTATCCCCTATTCATATTCTTTATTGAGCGAAGATGGAACCAAACTGAGTCCTTCTTTTTGTCGGATCGAACTTCTTGGTGCCCGGGATATGAAGTTCATTTGGTCAGGGTGAAGAAGAGGGCAACTGCTCTTTGGTTCCATTCCATCTGGTCTTTCATGGATCCGACAGTACTTATGTCGTTCAGGCTCTTCCTTATATGCCTTTTGATCATCCGGGCATGAGTACTCTAAGAGCTTTGGGTTTCTACATTAAATTTCATCTGGATAAAAAAAATAGGCCACAAACACTTTGAAATTAAGCTTATGCAACCATATTATTGTTATAAATATTAATTCAGGGCTCTAATCCTGATATGGTGCTTTTAATAGGGAAATAATTGCAAAATGAATAAAGGAAACATGTGAAAACAAAGCATTTATGCTTATAAAATAGGATGCTGATTTCATGCTATCATATACCATCATTGAATTGCCTATTGGATTGCACAAGCTGAATCATGCAAGTTTTTAGCTCGAATTTGTTCGCTGTGATTGGCGGAAGGAGTACTCCGCTTCTATTCCTAGGTCTACATAGCCCTTTCTTCCTGTATCCCTACATTCCCATTTACACCGCGTAATTCCTGTTCCCTCATCTCAGCTTCCAATCTTTTTTTTGTTGTAAAATTGGCCTGTCACGCCGTGGCTATATGCTTGACACGAAGTAACATGCATTTCTTGCTAAGTTCTCATTTTCTTCTTGATTTCTTCTATCATGACATGGCATCCTTCCTCACGATATGGCATCCTTCCTCACACATCATGACCAGCTCCGAATCAGCTCCTTTTCCTTTCGTAAGCTCCCCGTGTCCCGCTCTTAAGTCCCAACTCCAAAATCCCGTCTCTTACAGACACAAAAACCCATGAAAGCACTAATATACCAGAGTCCAAATCATAAATAAACATGAGAGACCCAAACACAGGTCTAGTTATGTACAACATCAATCTAAACTAAGGAAAAATAACAAAACAAGAGAAAAGAACAAAATGCTAAAAACGCTCATAAACACGAAGAAAAACACCAAAACATAACCCGAATATCACCAAATAGAACGAATTATAGCCAAGATTGTAAGGTTTAAACCGACCTTATCACAATTTTCATGTGCGCAATGTGTTTAAATTTGAGCTCGAATTATACAGGTTTTAATGTATATATGATGGATGTCCCCCAATCCCAAATTCGATAAATGCATATTGTAGTATAGCTTGTGCGCATGGGTTATAAATATTGTGCATATTTTTATCAATTTCTTTATCGCTTTCGTATGCACAATCACCTTAAATCCAAAGAATAAAATCAATGTAGGTTTTTTCCAAATAAAAATGCTTTGTTTTTAAAAAGTTATCGATTTCATAAAAGTCTTTTTTTAGAAAAGGAAAAGTAAATGTCTTATCTGAACTTGATATCTGGATCACGGTTTTAGATTCGAGATTAGGATTTAAGAAATACCGTGAATTAATTCTCGATAGAGCTTGGAATCGAGTGGTGACTCCAAATATTGTTTTTAGATATTTGAGTTGAATTTCATCAAAAAACTTTTTTTTTCTTTCAACTTTTGATTTCAAAAATAAAAATCATATGCCCGTGTTCACATGCATATTGAATTAGGTTTTTCTCCATAGAAACCTTATCTCACTTTTTAGACAAAAGGTGTTCCTAAAGGAATAAACATTAATCGGTTAAGGAATTGTTTGATTTTCTTAAAGCATCTTTAAAACAATTTTTTATTCATCAAAACTCCTAAGTCCGCATTCACATGTATGTTTCATTTGAAATGTTCTTCCTCCAAAAACCTTAAGATCTCTTCTAAGGTGAGAGGTGTTTTAGAAAGAATTATTTCATTCGCTTAGGAAATTCTTTTCAAATTCATTATCTTTTTGTGCCTAAAATAAAATGATTTACTTTTCCACACTTTACTCACTTAAATTTTTTAAAAGCGATTCCACTTTCTCCCTTAAAAAGGTCATCCACTCCCAACTAGCATAAGGAATGCCATTCATCTTATCCTTTTTAGACTCAAATATTGGTGCTTGTTTTCTAGGGAGCTTGAACTGGGTGCTAAATTATGTACAAACTGATTTGCAAGTCATCATAGTGTATCTTTTAAGAAATTTCAGTATGTAATCAGTTTGTGAAAGCACTACAATTCCTTTAATTCTATTTATAAATATGTTCATTTCGGGAATTTTGTTGGCATGCCCAAGTCTTTCATGTCAACCTCACCGCTTAACAGATCTTTAATCTTAATGACTTCACAGAGCATAGTGGAAGCTATTTGCATATCATCTACATGTAGAACTAGGAGAATATATACCTCTTTTGAAAGCCATTTTGTATAGGCACAATATCTTCTAGATTTCTGTCAAAACCAATTTTTGGCATATATTGGTCAAACCCAAGATACCACTATCTTGGTGTCTGTTTTAAGGGACCCTTTAAAGTAAGCATACTTTACCTTTTATCCCCTTCTTAACAAAACCTTCTAGTTGTGGCATGTATATCTTCTCATGTAATTTCACAAGGTAAGAAGGCTATCCTTACAACCACTTGTTCTAAATACATTTCAAAGTGAGTTATAATAGACAGTAGGACCTTTATAGCTATATGTCTTACCAGAGGCGAAAATATTCTGTGAAGTCCATCCCCTCAACCTAAGAGTATCCCTTTACTATAAGTCTAGCCTTGTATCTAATGTGCTAAGTTCTTTGGTATCTTTTCTTCTTCTTAAAGAGCACTCTGCAGCTTATTAACCTTTGATTATCTGGTTTGTCAACTGGAATACATGTTTTATTCTTCTACAAACTGTCAATTTCTTCCTCCATAGCTACACTCCAATGCTTACTTTCTTAGCAATTAACTTCTTCAGAATATGTATATGGAGACTGATCACTTTCGAATGCATCAACCGTAGTTAGAACATAACATACCAAGTTAGTAAAACCATATCTCGTTAGTGGTTTGATGTTTCTTCTAGACCTGTCTCTGGTAAGCTGATAGTGTTGACTGTCATCTTGAGAGTTAGTGTTATTTGGGTCTTCTCCTTGGGCTTTTGGAGGAGAGTTACTATTATTTCAGAAGTCAATTTTGGATGTGATGAAGATGTTTGCAAAGAAGTGTTACTATCTTAGTGGTGTTTGTCAATATAGATTGAAGTCTCTTTACTCGTACAAAAGAACATTATTGCTTCAGAAAACTTCTTTCTTGACTCTATCATTTGTTCAGAGTTTAGATCCCTTAATACCTTCTAGACATCCTATAAAAGTACACGTAACAGCTCTACCATCAAGCTTATCCATCTTTTGATGTGTAAAAGTTACACATTGGAGAATCCTTAGATGTTTTAGATCAGGGAGGACACCATTCAACATATCTTCTCAAGTGTTGAATCGCATTATAGCCAAGAGGCATCTATTGATTATGTATACTGTGATGTATACTACCTGTCCTAAGAACCTCTTTGGCATTTTTTCTTTAATCATCATGCATCTGGTCCTTTCCTGAATAGTTCTATTAAATCTTTTAGCTAACCCGTTCAACTAAGGTGTGTATGGTACAGTAAGATAACTTATAATTCCTTCATTTTAACAAATGAGATTGAATTCATATTTAATAAATTCAAGACCATTGTCTTTCCTCAATTTCTTTACCGTCTTAGTTGTTTGAACCTCAATCAAATGCTTCCAATCTTTGAAGGTCTGAAACACCTAGGTCCTGTTTAGTTTTAGAAAATGTTTTCTGCTTTCATTTTTTAATTTTCTTTCCTAATTTTCTAGTTTCTTATTTTCCAAATGAAAACTGAAAAATTGAAAACATGTTCAGTTTAACCATTAGTTTTCTTTTTTTTTTCAAATTTTAACTACAAATTTGTTAGAAAAAATATATATAAATATTTTAAATAAAATTAAAACCAACAATTTAATTAGAAAATATATACCCATCAATAATTCTAAAAATAATTATAAATCTACATCAAAGTATTGTCACTTAATAGCATTGAATTCAACTAAATGAAGAGTTTGATTAAAATAAAAATATCATTTTTTGGCCCTTGAGATTTTTTTTTACTGAATATTGTTTGATTCTAATTCCAAACATTCTTTACCATATAAAGTGAAAAGACTATCTACTTTGTCTTCTCCTCGAATAAAATTATGAAGCATGCAACAAGCTATAGGAATTAACCTTTGATGACGTAATGGATAACATGGTATTGATTTTAGAATGAGAAATCTAACCTTTAATACTTCAAAAGCTCTTTCTATCACATTACGCAAAGATGAATATTTATCATTAAACAATTCATACTTTCTTCTGATTCACCTACATGCACAAAAATCATTCAAATGATACGCACACCTCGATAAGGAGCTAAGAATCCAGTAATATTAGGATAACTAGCATCTACGGCATAATAATAATCTATATAAAAAAATTCATTCAATTAGATTATTTACAAATTGATAGAAAAAAATATTATAGGCACAAGTAAAATATTTCTTTCTGACTTGAAATTCTAAGTTAGATATAAGAACAATTTAATAAAAAAACTTTAAAATAAATATAAAATATTCCTAATTAGAAAACTAGGAATATTCTTAATTGATTGCTCCGTGTTTTCTGTTTAGAAAACTACCTCAACTTATTTTCTAAAATCCCTTATAATTAGGAAAACGGTTTTCTAATTCCCTAATTAGAAAATATTCCTAACTAAACACTAATTTCTATTTTTTAATTTTCTCAGAAAATTTTCCTAGAAAACACCCCTGTTTTCTGAAACTAAACAGGCCCCTAATCTTTGGATTTGAGCATAAAGACCCAGCATTTTCAGAAGTAGTCATTAATCAAGGATTGGAAATACCTAGCTCCTCTAATGGTGATGTGTTTTGATGGACCGTAGAGGTTTTTATGAATATGATCCAAGATACCAGATGAAATAACATTTGATTTATTAAACCTCAGTCTTGTAGCCTTTGTTAAAGCACATCGATCATAGAAGTCAAGTTTTCCCAGGTCTGAATAGCCAAGGAGTCCATTCTGGTATAGTTCAATTAGTCCTTATTCACTAATATGACCCAGTCCCTTGTGTTATAACCTAGCATTTGTGTTTATTGAGCTTATGGCTACTGTTCCTAAGATTGTGTATCTATCCAAGGTATATATACCTCCTTAGAGATGTCCAGTCATGATGCACTTTTTTCCTCTGTAAACAGGTGTTGTATAATATGGAAAGAGAAGGCATGGAGATCAGATTCTTTGTCATTTTAGGGACAAATTTCACATTGTTTAGAGTAATCATGTTTCCTTGATTCATCTGAAGTTTGATGCTCCCTGATCCCAAGATTTTTTATGACTTGCTATCACCTAACAGCATATGTCCACTGTCACCTTCCTCTAGTTCAATAAACCATTCTTTGCAATATGTGATGTGGAAGGTTGATCCACTATCTAGAATCCACTGTCTTTGGTTTTCAGTGTTAGACACAATAAGTATATCACTTTCTTATTCTGGTTCTATAGCATTAGCAGCTCCAAACTGTTATTTCCTAAGAAGGTGACTTCCTTGGCCCTTTTTAGGGCAGTTCTATTTGAATTGCCCTTCCTTATCGCAGTTGATACACTTGAGAGTCTTTCTTTCTTTCAAGTTGGGTGCTTGCATTCTTTTCCACTTGTCTGATTACTTAGAGCACTGCCTTGGTCTATATCCTTTCTTTTTTGCCCTTTACCTCACCACCAAAGAGTCTCTAACATTCTTTTCTTCAGTCTTGCAGCCAGAATCAAATATTTTTATTGCAATAACTACGTCATCTAATGACAGGGAAGTCCTATCATTTTTCAAGGCAGTCTAGATATCTTTGTATCTTTCAGGACATGAATTGAGAAGGACCACAACCTTATACTCATCCCTTATATTTTCTTTATCTACTAATTCCAAAGCCAGTGGTATTGTCTTGAATTTTTCAAGATTCAATTAAATAGGTTTACAGTGATCCATCTTGAAGTTCAAAATTTTTTCTTTTACCAAGATTCTATTTGAAAAGGTTTTGTATAGATTTACAGAATCAAGTTTATTTAAAATCTTGATGGCACTATCTTCATCTTTCACTTGCCTGACCATGTTGTCTGCCAAGTACAAGATTAGTATCTGATAGACTTTCCTTTCGACTCTCATAATCTTTGTTGAATTTTCTTCATTCTACTGGATCGATTGTGGCATACAAGTCATTTATGTCAAGAAGGGCTTGTATTTTTGTTCTCTAGGCAGAATAGTCTCCTGAACCATTGAAAAGGTTCATT
>CAOJCR010513166.1:0-10080 GCA_948330485.1 Euphorbia neoarborescens | reverse complement strand
TTTTCTAGAAATTCGAGTTCGAATTTCTTTTCTAAAAAAATATATTCTCTTTCAAAAATGTTTTATTTTAATTTTATAAAAAAACCTTAAGCACGCGTTCACACGCGCTTTTCGTTTGGAAATCCTTCCTCCGAAAGCCCCGAGTCCCTAAAAGGGTCCGCCTTTTAGCAGGGGGTACTAGGAAAGGAAAATTCCACTCGCTTAAGGAATATTTTCCAAAAATTATTTTATTTTCTTGTAAGTCAAACATGACTTACTTGACTTTTTAAAATTCGATTTCAAGACTTACTTGACTTTTCAAAATTCGATTTCAAGACTTATTTGACTTTTCAAAATTCATTTTCAAAAGTCAAAATTCATTCAAAAATCCCCAAAAAGACTTTATTTCCAAAATTCTTTTTGACAAAAAGTCGCTGCGCTCACACCTGCTAATCGTGCTATGGTTGATTCTTCTGTAGGTGAAAATATTTTTAAGAAGTCGCCGGAGGAGGCTCGAAAGTTGATCAAGGAATTGGCTAGCAGGAGCACAATGTGGCAAACTGACTTGCCAACCCGAGGAGAGTTTAGGATGGCAGATCCAAGATAGAAGGCAGCAATCGATGATCTGACTAAGAAAATGGATGCTTTGATGTCTGAGATGAGATCGGGGGTTGGTTCTCAGAAATCTCGAGTTGTGATGTGTGTTACATGTAGCGGAGACCACCCGGTGCAAGAATACCGTTGGAGAAATTCAGACGCTCAGTCATCCATTGTACCATCCGAGAGCGTAAGTTATGTGGGTAGCGGTAACAGGTATAACAACCGTTATCCCCATGCTTACAATAATTTTAATAATAATCAGAATTTTAGGAGAAGATTCCAGTACCCGAATATGTCTTACGAAAATAATAGTAATGTGCTGAAGCCTTCTCCCGGATTCAACTATGAGCATAAAGACCAGGGTTTAGGTAAGGCCCTGACTAATAGTCATCCTCAGTTACCACAGCTAGAGGCTCCTCCTGTACCTAAACAGGAAGATGTGGTGATGACTCTATTAAAAGAGATGTCATCACGTCTCGCTAATACGGAGGCCTACTGTAAGGACCTGGGGACCCAGGTTTCTCAGATTAACAGAGAACATCAGGAACGCCCTCCAGGTAATTTTCCTAGTAAAGCCGAGCCTAATCCAAAGGGGCACCAGAGGGAATTTTCTAAAGTTGTGAACCTGAGGAGTGGTAAGCAGTTGGATTGTTCTTCTTCTGATGCAGGAATACAACCACCAACTGCTGAGGTAAGTATAGAGTTGGGAGGGTTAAGCAACCCCGACTCCGAGTCTATTTCTGTTTCTATTCCTGCTAATGATGAAAATGTTGAAAAGAGGTTTCTACTCCCGTTAGAACTTATGTGCCTAAGCTCCCTTATCACCTGGAGCGAAAAAAGCATCTAGACCAGAAATTTCTAAAATTTTTAGAGGTTTTTAAGAAATTAGAATTCAATTTACCACTGATAAAGGCTCTCCATGAGATGCCTACCTACGCCAAATTCTTTAAAGAACTTTTAGCGAGGAAAAGAAAAATTAAGAATGATGAGGTAGTGGCCCTCATCGAAGAATGTTCAGCAATAACATCTAGGAAGATTCCCCCAAAGCTTAAAGATAGGGGAAGTTTTACCATTCCTTGTTGCATTGGCAACCTGAAACTGGTAAATGCTTTGTATGATTTGGGGGCAAGTATTAATTTGATGTCGCTGTCATTTTTTTGGAGGTTGGGACTTGGTGAGCCTAAAGCCACTAGTATGACCCTCCAGCTGGCTGATAGATCTATCACTAGGCTGAGGGGACGGGTAGAGGATGTTTTGGTCCGTGTGGATAAGTTCATCTTCCCGGTAGATTTTATTGTTATAGATATGAAAGAGGATGAACATATCCCGCTTTTATTAGGTAGACCGTTTTTAGTAACCAGGAGAACATTAATAGATGTGCAGGAAGGAAAAGTAATTCTCAGTTTGCAAAATGAAGAGGATTCGTTTAATGTGAACAATTCAATAAAGTATCCTATGGATACCGAGAATTGCAACTTTATTGACTCTTGTTGTTCTATACTTGACTCTTATGTTGAGGATTTTTGTAGGTATGAAGAAGAGGATGATGAGCAATGTCTACCAGAAGAGGAGGATGAGGATAGAACTGAAGCAGAAGAATGCTCTTGGGTGAAGAGCCGGTTTGAGGATCTCAAACGGGATGTCAAACCGATCCCTAAATCATCGTTGGATGAAGCTCCAAAGCTGGAGCTCAAATCTCTTCCCCCAACTCTTAAGTATGTTTTTCTCTAACCTCCGAGTGATTTACCTGTTGTCGTTTCTTCTTTGTTGACAGATGAGCAAGAGGAGTAGTTGTTGGAAGTGCTAATGAGGCACAAAGGAGCTTTTGGATGGACCATCCATGATATAAAGGGGATTAGCCCTAGTTTCTACACGCATCGGATTTTCTTGAAGAATGCAATCAAACCATGTGCTCAACCACAACGTCGACTGAATCCTAATATGAAGAAAGTTATGCAAAAAGAGGTAATTAAGTTGCTGGATGCAGCTATGATCTACCCGATCTCAGATAGTTCATGGATGAGTCCCGTACACTGTGTACCTAAAAAGGGGGATACAACGGTAGTGGAGAATGAGTCTGGTGAACTTATTCTGAATCGTACGGTTACCGAGTGGCACATGTGCATCGATTATAGAAAATTAAATGATGCTACCCATAAGGACCATTTTTCATTACCTTTCATTGATCAGATTCTAGAAAGGATAACGGGATATGAATATTTTTGTACGCTTAATGGCATGTCTGGTTATATGCAAATACCAGTGGATCCTATTGATAGGAGAAAACCACGTTCACTTACCCTTATGAGACGTTTGCATATAGGCGGATGCCATTTGGCCTGTGTAATGCTCCCACCACTTTTCAGCGGTGTATGCTAGCAATTTTTAATGATATGATTGAAATGTTTATGGAAGTCTTCATGGATGACTTTTCTATTTTGGGATCGACTTTTGATGCATGTCTAGGGAACATAGATAGAGTCCTTCAATGTTGTGAAGAGACTAACCTGGCACTGAGCTGGGAAATGTGTGAGTTTATGGTTAAAGACTGCATTGTACTGGGGCATAAAATTTCTGGAAAGGGGATAGAAGTTGACCCGTGTAAGATCGAGGTAATCAAAAAATTACCTCTTCCTAGTTTGATAAAATTAGTTAGGAGCTTCTTGGGTCACGCAGGCTTTTACCGTAGGTTTGTGAAAGATTTTTCTAAAGCTGTTAAGCCCATGACTGATTTAGTGATAAAGGATGCCTTGTTTGATTTTGATGATAAATGTTTAAATATGTTTGAGACTTTAAAGCGTAAATTGATTGAGGCACCTGTTTTAATAAGCCCTGACTGGTCCCTTCCCTTTGAAATCACGTGTGATGCGAGTGATACTGCTGTAGGAGCTTGTCTAGGTCAGTGGGTGGATAAAATTTTCCACCCAATTTGCTATGCTAACAAAACTCTTAACCCTGCTCAAATTAATTATACTGTAACCGCAAAAGAGATGTTAGTTGTAGTCTTTGCTTTTGAGAAATTTAGGTCGTATCTGGTTTTGTCAAAAGTAATTGTTCATACTGACCATGCTGCTTTGAGATATTTGCTTGCAAAAGAGGATACTAAGCCCAGGTTGATTCGGTGGATCCTACTCCTACAAGAATTCGATGTGGAAATTAAAGATAAAAGGGAGTGAAGAATGTCGTAGCTGATCATCTTTTTAGGCTTCCAAATGATGAGATTGAGGATCATTCTGATAGGGACATTTCTGAAACCTTTCCTGATGAGTCTTTATATGTGGTGACTTCTAGGCCATGGTTCGTAGATATGGATGACTATAAAGTCGGTAACACTCTTCCTACTGATTTATCTTATTCTCAAAAGAAAAGGTTTTTGCATGAGGCCAGATTTTACTTTTGAGATGAACCTTATCTATTTAGGCTGTGTACTGATAATATAATACGTAGGTGTGTGTCAGAAAGTGAAGTCCCATCGATTATCTGTATGTCTTATGATAGGAAGGCTGATGGCCATTTTGGTTTAGAGCGTACATGTAATAAAATTTTATCGTGTGGTTTTTATTGGCCGAGCATGAAAATTGACGTGTTTGACTATATTAAGAGATGTGACGTGTGTCAGCGGGTAGGGAACATATCCCAAAAGAATGAAATACCTCAACATGGAATTTTGATATGTGAGCTTTTTGATGTTTGGGGCATAGATTTCATGGGTCCTTTCCCGATGTCACACAAAAACCAATATATTTTAGTTGCGTTGATTATGTTTCTAAATGGGTTTAGGCCATGGCGTCGCCAACTAATGATGCTAAAGTGGTGCTGAAATTTTTAAAGAAAAATATTTTCACTCGGTTCGGAACCCCTCGAGCTATTATAAGTGATGGAGGATCCCACTTCTGCAATAAGCCGTTTGAAGCACTTTTGCATCGTTATGGGGTGACCCATAAAGTAGCCACACCTTACCACCCTCAAATGAGCAGACAAGTTGAGGTAAGCAACCGGGAATTAAAATGTATATTGGAGAAGACTGTAGGGGCGTCTAGAAAGGATTGGAGTCTTAAGTTAGACGATGTTCTATGGGCTTATAGGACGGCATTTAAAACGTCGATTGGTATGTCTCTGTATAGGTTAGTTTTTGGGAAGGTTTGCCATTTACCTGTTGAACTAGATCATAGAGCTTACTAGGCTTTGTAGTATTTAAATTTTGATATGCAGAAAGCAGGAAAAAAGAGAGTACAACAGTTGCTGGACCTTAATAAGTTTCGTCTTTCGACTTACGAGAATGTGAAGCTTTATAAGGAAAAAGCTCAAAAGTGGCATGATCAGAGAATCAAGAACAAGAGCTTCCATAAGGGCGTTCAGGTGCTTCTGTATAATTCAAGGCTGCGACTGTTTCCCGGTTAGTTGAAGAGCAGATGGACTGGTCCGTTCGAAGTAATACAAGTGTACCCATCCGGAATGGTGGTCATTGATACACCAAATGGACATCTTAAAGTTAACGGGCACCGATTGAAATTATACTTCTCGAGGGCAAGTCAGGAGGAGGAACGAGAGGTACTCCTATTGAAAGATGCCTAAGATACATCGCATAGAAAGTCAAGCTATTTTGACTATAAACACAACATGTTATTGAGTTTTCGTGTGAATTTCGGAACATTTTTATCTTTATTTGGATGTTTAGGTGTTTTGGTTTTGTTTTATATGTGTGTTTTTTGTGTTTTGGGATGTTTTATGTGTTTTTGTAGGAGTCATGAAGTGCGAGGAGCGTCCTGGCGAAGAACATGGCAAACGAACAAGCGGAAGAAAGCATCAGGTAAATAACTCGCTGAGTTTCTGATAACTTGTTTGGCGAGTTATCTGCTGGACGTCAAGAAAAATTTTCACAAAAATTTACTCGGTGAGTTAATTTAAAACTTGCCGATTTGAGACTCGTAACTCGCCGAGTTATGATAACTCGACCGGCGAGTTACGGTCTGTGGACTGAGGTACAATTTCGCAAATTAAAACTCGCCGAGTTTGTACATGTAACTCGGCGAGTTACGCACTCTATATTCCACTTTAATTTCACAAACAGCCCTAATTTTACCTCATCCCTTTCTCTCTCTTTGAATTTCATCTTCCTCACCTTACCTCTCTCTCTCCCCTTGATTTTCTTCTCATTCTTCCCTCACTTGCTTCTTCGTTCTTTCTTCCTTTTCATCGGTAAATTTCTTTTCTTCTTCTTTTCTCTTCTTCTCTCTTCTTCCCCTTTTCATCTTTCTCTTCTATTTCTCTTTCTTGTTCCTCTCTTTTTAAGTTAGGGTTCTTACAATTGAGGGATTTTTATCTTCTTGATCTAGAACTACCATGGCTTCAAGGTATGCTTCTGTCCCCTTTCTTCTTTTCAATTTTGGATAAACATGGTATGGTAAATAATGAGCATCTATTGAAGATGAGCTTTAAATTGTTGTGAACTGTTCTACTTGCTTATCTCTATTTTATTTGAATTTTGACATTGTGATTGGCAAATTGACACCATATACACCGTTATGACCAAGTACGACCGGTCAATCTATTCTGATGAATAGTCTTGGTTCGTCCTTAGGGGCAGTAGCCATGAACTCTTTCTTGACTTTTTGGGTTAGTAAGTATTTGCTTTGATATGCCTTTTATTGCCCTACTGTACTTGACATTTCATTATTCTGTGATAGATTATGCCATGCGAATGTATTGAATTTACTTCGAATGATGATGAATTTGCTTGGGATGTCATATTTATTTATGCTTACTGGCCGTACTGGTGCTGCTAGTTAGGGGAAGTGGTTTAATTTTGTCGACTATGCCTATTTAGAGGCTTTCTATCTTGCTTTTATTTGTTAATTCCCGCCTAAAGCAACTTCAATAGGAGACCTTTTCTCTCTTCCCATCTATTGATTGCCATGATTGCTGCAATTTCTCTTTTCATTCGCACTTTAGATTCAGTTTTCTGCTTTGGCTCCTGTGGATTCTTTCATGTTGGTATAAGAGTTTATTTTTATGTGTTGGTTTTATTTAGTTTCCTTTTGTGTTTTCTTGGTTTAATTTTTTTATTTATTTACTTTTAGGTTGAAGAAATTGGCCACTAAGAGGCAAAAACGAGCTGCTCCTTCGGGCCCGGGCGAATCTTCTGAGCCTCAACCGCCAACCACGAGCATAGATTAGCATATGGAACCCCTTACAAGTCTCTCTCGCTGGTTTCGGTGCCCCTTCCCTCTTTTGACAGAGGCTGAGGGTGACGGGTACAAATCTTTATGCAATATTAAGTGCTCACCTTTCTATTATTTTGATGACGACTGGATGCATCATAGTGCGATTCGAGACGGGCTTCGAGCTAAGATTAAGGCCCTAGGGTGGTCTGATTTTGTTAATTCTAGGATGCCGGTCCATAGAGATCTTGTAGTGGAATTCCATTCCACTTTTTATACGGAGACCGACCGCATTACTAAGGAGAAAAGCATCCGGTTCCATCTTTTTGGCACAGAATTTGAACTAAATGCTGACCAACTTAGGACTATTTTAAGGGTACCGGGGGAATGTTTCACATACCCAGAGTCATACCCTCACGCTACTAGTTGTTGGCATGAATTAGGTTGGGGCCTTATAATTCTAGCAATCTAAAGGCCAAGTATATTACTGATCTAGTGTTATTTTATCTGTATAAGTTTGTCACTCTGAATTTTTTGGGAAGCCGGAAGCCAATAAGGTGAATGAGAACAAATTGATGCTTCTCATTTGGGCTAGGGAGACTACACAAATGCACATGGGTAAGTTTGTCCTACATGCACTTATTTCTAGATCTAAGAGAGGACATAGAGAATTAGGTCTTGGATATCTCGTTACCAGGATAGCACACTTTGTGAGAACTCCGTTGTGCATTGATCACTTGGTTGCTATCTCTAGCAAGCCAATTAGCGCTGATACCTTACTGCACATACCTCCCTTGGGTTCGGCGCCTAGGCGACTCGCCTCGCCACCGACATCTGTCCCTACCTTAAAGGATGAGCATGTGGAGGACATGGAACGTGGAGCTTCATCTATATCAGCCCCCAGTCAGCATGCGAACATTTTGGAGAGGCTGGAGGCCATACAGTTACATCAGATGCAGCAGGCCCAATAGAGAGGCAAGATTGATATATGGCGGACCGAGCTGACTGCATAGGTAGCTGACATCTCGGCCTTCGTGGCCAGATATTCTGCAGAGCATGGTTGGTCGTACCCTCTACCTGCACCACCACCATCAGGACCTACTAATCAGTGAGTTGTTTTTTTTTCTCTTCTCTACACATTATGCATTTACTTCCATTGCACTTTCGGGAGTAAGTGCATTATAGGTGTGGGGTGGCAAAAAGGATTCTCTCCTTTTCATTTTTCTGTCTATAATATTTGGTGGTGTATGTTAGTTTAGGGTTGGTTGTTTGATTGGATGGCCTGAATTTGCTGATATTTGCCGATTGTTTGTTGTGTAGATAGGTTGTTTAGGTTGGTTTGCATGTTTATTCGCTTTGTGATTTTGTGTTAGTTATGTGGGATGGAATGATTGGATCTCTGGTTGGAATATTTTGCTATTGATAATTTTGTAAGTGTTTGGCTATCCATGAAGTTGAGCTTCGTTGATTGTCTTCGAAATAATGATCTGGAGTATTTGACTACTGATTCTAGGACTTAGCTTGTTTTTGCTGATAAACCATTCTTAACAATGCCCATGCATGAAAACAATAAGGACTGTTACTTGTAGTGGTTTGGTCATTTACTGCTGTTTCCATGCCTAAGTTAGGATAGTGGATTGGAACAAAGAATGAGTAAAAGTAACTTTGAAAGTACTATTTGAAACTCTTTTGCACTTTATGGTTAGGACTTGTTAAGCCAACAGGTACCCATTCATATCGGGTCCTAATTTTTTTGAGAGTCAGTCATTCTTGGTATGCTAGATCATAGAACTTGGTGTGGTCATTGCACTTGGCTTTAAGCAGGACTTAGCATGTAGAGACCCTTAGGATTAACCGCGCTTGCATATACACATTTTTGCACGTCTTTTTGTTTCAACCTTTTGAACCTAACTCATGCTAATCAACCCGTAGAACCCTTATATTTGAGCTTTAGTCTGTTTTTCTTAGCCGCATTACTAGGCGCAAGCCTAAAAGCTACAAGCCCAAATCCCTTCATATTAATTTAACCTTTCTACCCATTCTCCCCTCGGTTCTGAGTTTAAATCTGGTTAGTGAACTTCAAATTTCTATCTTTAGGTGTGTTCTTCAATTTTGAACTCTGAGTCTGTCATATTCTTCCTGTATGTCTGTTATAATTCAAAAAAAAAATAAAGAAAAAATATATATATATATAATAAAATTTTTATATATTTGTTATTCTTTATCCTTATGTTGCTTTATGAAATAAGTTAGTAACTTCTCTTATGATGTTTGGGTGGGTTCCTAATAACGAAAAGTTGAGCTTTTCGGGGTCTATAAGCGCTAGATTAATTTCTAAATCTTTGCCTCGAATTCTTATGGAATGTCCACCAGTGTGTTTCTCTCTGTTATCTTCTTTGATTCGGTATTCTTCGTTTCTCTTTTTCGAATCTTGTATGGTTGTAAATAGGTGTGGGGTACTTCTTCCTTTTCTGTTCCTTCATTACTTCAGTGTTTGGTTGCTACTGTGTTGGAAAGAGTGTGATTTTCTCATGTTCTTCGTTATGTACACCCATGATTAACCAGAGTCATATTTCAACTTGAATTGAGGGGGTTGTAAGACTAAATTGACTTTTGACACACCTTACCTTTAGCCATTACACATTACACACCCGGCAGGTTCTCTCATTTTGTCCCTTATTGCTGAAGACTACACCAAGATTGCCATAAGATCGCTATGTGATGCATGCCTTGCCTTGACTGAGTGTGTTTTCTTGCTTTTCACCCTTGATTTTTGAGTGTAATGAGTAATATCCGGAGAGGTGAATTGTTTAGTTACATAGGCTCTCACCGTTCCTTTCTGTTTGACTTATATTGGGCATGTGGAACAGTAGTACTTATGTCTGTTGTCTGCAAATAGCCGTTGTTATTGGATGGAGTGCTTTTGCATGTTTGGGATTGGTGAGTTGGCATAGTTAAATCTTAAGTGGTTTGCGGGCGAAGGACTGGTTTCTGTATTCTTTATTTCAGATTATTTGCTTGAGGATAAGCAAAGTTCTAGGTGTGAGGTAGTTGATAAGGTCGGTTTTGACCTTATATTCCGAACCTTACGGATCATTGGTTTTATATATTTTGACTGGATTTCCGTCATTTTGTCGTTGTTTTGCATTCATTTTCATGTTTTGTTTGAATTTGGATTTATTCGCATTTTTATGTGTTTTATGATTATTTTATTTTGTTTATGATTATTTTATTCTGTTTTTAGGTCCGAGGTCGTTAGGACCAAGGAGTTGTGTGATTTAACCCGTTTCTCGAGCTTTGTAAGGCAGGAGTTGATGTCCTGAGATGAGAAAGTCCGACG
>CAOJCR010509704.1:0-10815 GCA_948330485.1 Euphorbia neoarborescens | reverse complement strand
AAATCTTTCGGGAGCCAACAATAAAGTGTGTCTTCCTACAGCCACCACCGGTCGAACAAACCGAACCGTTTCAAAGGTAAGCGGGACCATCGGTACACATCGTTTGCCAAGTCCCAAGGCAAAGAAGTGCTGGAGGCTTCCTCAGGATGTCAACCAGCAGGTGGCTCGAAGCAGGCCATTCAGCCTAAGCCTTATTACAGGTATCACAAGAAGGAGGGACACAGTACGGAGGAATGCAGAATTCTGGCCCAAGAGATGGAAAGCGTGATACAGAAGGGGCAGATAAGGCCTACTGAATCCAAACAAAGCAATGTCTCGTCGCCACCACAACAAAAGGAGAGACCACCCCCACCTAGGGTTGAGTCCAGTCTAACGTGAGGAAGCAGAGGTGTTGTGATGATGATAGCTGGTGGACCAACGGAGGAGGTAGCCATAGTATACCCGAAGCAGGCGAAGACGCGATGCCATCAGCCTGATATCCCATCTCTCATGCCCTTTCAGCAGATCCAAATGTGACGCCTGGACATTCCGATGCCTTAGACATTGAGATAGGCATGGAAGGATTCACTATGTGGCAGGTCCTCGTAGAAACCGGGAGCTCAATCAACCTCATTACCAGGCAGGCAGCTCAGGAAATCACCCTCGCCTAAACAAGGATCCGACCGATCCATTCACCATTGGTAGGTCTCGGGGGACACCCCATTTCTGTATAGAGACAGGCTGATTTGTCCATTAAGGTAGGGGACGGTAAGGTGGTGTGGCAGGCGAAAGCCCCTTTTATGATTATCGACGCTCATCTGGCCTACAAAATCATATTAGGAAGACCCTTTGTGGTCTTTTCTGGGGCCGTGGTGTCCATTCGTCACTTGGCTATGCAGATCCCGGTGGATACAATGGCCATTATACGTGGCAATCAGCAGGCCGCCCAGGAAACCTACCTTGCTTTGTTGTCACCACCAGCAGAACAGGAGTAGGATAGGGTGTGGGAGTAGTGCTAGTTGTCGGGTTTTTCCTTTCGCTTTTAACTAAATGTAAGCAACCTTACCTCAAACAGCTTCAATAAATTTTGGTTCTGTTATTTTCCTTCCAACAAGTGATGACCAACCCAGCCTGAATGGTAAAATGACTCTGGCACCTCTCTCCCACTATCAACATCAAGAGGCGATTGACCTGCTTTCCCTCGTTGATCAAATTTTTCACAAGTCATGAGGCTGTTGATTTGTCATCCCTCACTGACTCTATCAACATCAGGAGGCGATTGACCTGCTCTCCCTCGCTGATGAAATTTTTTACAATTCATGGGGCGGCTGATCTGTCATCCCTCGCTGACTCTATCAACATTAGGAGGCGATTGACCTGCTCTCCTTCGCTGATCAAATTTTTCACAAGTCATGAGGTGGCCAATCTGTCACCCCTCACTGACTCTATCAACATTAGGAGGCGATTGACCTACACTCCCTTGCTGATCAAATTATTCACAAGTCATGAGGCGGCTGATTCATTAACCCTCACTGATCCTACTGGCATCAGAGAACAATAGGCCTACGTGCTCCTGCTGATCATCTAACGCCCAGCCATAAGGTACTTAACTTTAGCAGGCGATTGGCAAGTCCCCACCCCTGATGCTAGCTTTATCAGGATAAGCAGTGGCTGACTTCTCATCCCTCCCAGACCTACACCATAATTTCTGGCTACCTACTTAACAGATATGCATGTAACATCTCTATGACATAACGCCTTTATGTATATCAAGGAAGCAAGTAACAATTACACAATAACCTTTCTCATTGCTTAAATGTCATCCACACAAGTAGAGTTATACAAGGGCGCTATTACAAGCTTAAGCTTTCCATCAAGCTAAGGGGGGGATCATCGAGGGAAAAGGGCAGCATATCGAAACAAATGACAAAAATAAAAAACAGCAAGTGACGAAGAGCAATGAATAGTTCCCAGGTCAGCAGGTCTTGGGTTATCTCTTCACTATGAGCTTGGGCAGAGCCCAGGGCAAATGGTCTGCCATCCTAAGACAAATGACCTCTGCTTGCGCATACGCGTTATAGGAACTTTTGTGGCATGGCGTGCTTCTTACGGGAACTTTTATGGCACGACGGCGGGAGCCCCTCCTCCCACTTCAGGCTCTTCTTCATCATCCAACCAAGGGTACTATATCCCTTTCGACCAAAGGACGCGTTTAACGCGAAGCTTAAACATCTTTTCCCCTCGATCCATATCACTTTTGGAAGGGAAAGGGACCTCGATCGAAACAATCTCTTTGCCAGTATAGGAGCGGGCGAAGTCAATACAATCCTACCCATAGTAGCGAGAAAAGCGGACGCACCAATTATCCTAATCTTCCCGCGAGGCGCACCATTACTTTTCTAGCCTGAGAAAGGTTTGGACGGCTTCCTCCCGTGCTTGTTCAGCCTCTGTTTTCTCCTGGCGACAACTGGACAGTTCCATCTCCTTCTCCTCCAGTAAGCCTCGGAGCTTATCCATTTCTCCTGACCACATAGACCGCTCCTCTAGCGAACAAATCTCTTGATCATGGCTTTCCCGTACCATCTGGTCGATGCGCCTATCCATCTCCTACCGGACCTCTGAAAGGTGACAGAGAGCTTCGTCTCTCGCCTAAAGAGCAGTATCCCTGGTCGCTTTGGCCACTCTCGCCCGGGCTCTCTCAGCAGTAACTATCGCCTCGTAGCTGTCTGCTACCGCCAGCTGCTCTTGAGTTGTGGCCAGTTCCTTCTTCATTTCCTCGAGTTCTTTCCTCTTAGCCTCGAACTCTCTCCTTAAAGGCTCGAAGCGCGGGTAATCCACCACCGCCCGTGAAGAAACGTGCAGTAAGTCGTTCATCCCCTATTAAAATAACAAAACTATCAGAAGCGAGTCAAAGCAGGGCAGTTGAGGCCAGAAACAAAAAGAGGACCAGGATTCACCTTCATAATGTGCTGAAAACCCCTAGAAGTGATAACCTTATCGGTATGGCGGGGCAGGTGATGATTGTCCTCTCGCTCAAAGATATGTCGAAGCTCATCGAAGGGGAGACCATCCCCCCAGGAAGAAGAGCGCGCAGAATGCACCGAGGAGAGATAAGGGCGAGGCGAAGTCCCAAGGGTCACGTCCTTCCTTCGGGAAGAAGAGCATTCCTTCCTGGCAGCCATCTCTCCTAATGCTGCCACCGGTATTACAGCCTCCCGGGGTAGTAACACCTCTGTGCTAATCTCCGGTGTGACAGCGTCCTTGGGTAGGGATGCCTTCTCTCCCACCTCACTTGGCATCAGCTCCGGCGCTACGGCCTCTTGGAGAGGTGACGCTCCCGCTCCCACCTCAGGCGGTGAAGTCTCTAACGCCCCTGTCACCATTGCGGGTAGGGAGTCTGCCCGTTCAGGTGGGCTCCCAGCTGCAGCTGGATTCTCCACCATCCCTTCAGCCACCGGGACCTGCACTTCCGCCAAAACCAGGGATTTCTCATCAATCTCCAGCAGGCAGGTCTTCATGACAGAACCCATCGTTTGACCCTGAAAAGTATACAGAATTCTCTAAAATACTACTCAGGGCCACAAAAAAGAGAGAGAGAAAGAAAAGAAATCAGGGCCCTCAATGCTAGGCTCATGACCATTACCTCGTCAAGACGGGTTCTCTTCGCTACTGAAGGATTTTTTACAGGACCCTTAGGAAGAACAACTGCATAGCTGACAGTTTCTTCGGACCTGGGGCGTTTTAAGGGAACCTTATCCCTAGTGCCCATCACTGCGGTGGCTGTAGCCACGTTGGTAGTACTGTTGTCAATCACAACCCTTCTGAGCCAGTGCCGGCCAGCTATAGCATGTATAACCTCCTCATCCCTCATTCTAACTCTGCTCGCTGGTACGTCCTCCTTTCCAGGTCTGCTCATCTCAGACTCACTATCCGAGAACACCACCACAGCCAACGGTTGAAACCCAGAGGCTTTCATAAATCTCCTCCTGCAAGCTAACTTCTTGCTGATCGAGGGATTCGCCTTCGCAGGTACTGCTGGGAGAGTATGTGTGTTCTAAGCGACTCAGAGTGAAGAAGAAGGTAACGAAGGGAGCTGTTTGGCATGAAACCTACTCAAGGGGCAAAGAAAGAAGACGATAAAGGTTTTCCAATAGGGTTTCACCCCTATTTATACGCAAATAACATCCCTCATTTCGAAATTTGAACCTGAGATTACACTTGTCGCAAACCGAAAGGCTTGATATCCCACCATCATTGCATGCCCTGACAAACGCAATCATGCCTTGGAACTCATCAACTGTCATTAATAGCGTGTCCAGATGTCCAATGCTGATAGGCCGAATTCAAAAAGTTTTTAGCAGAGAAGGCGGCGATACAACGCTCTTCGAAACCCTAAAAGAATTTCTATACAGGTGGGGGGACTCTTGATAACCCCTGAGTTCCTATTTCTCTTATATACATCACCCTACCGCCTACTGAGGGCGTGAGATCTGTCGCCTCGATCACTAGGAATGCGCCCGGAGTGGTGTCCTCCCGCCCAAATGGGAAACAAAGCATTTAATACTGCAATTAATGCTTTGAAAAGCTCAATGCAGTTTGATAGAACAACGACGACAAAAAGGAAACTTTGATAGAAGACCAGACCATCACTCTGACAAGCAGTCAAGAGTTGGTGCCACTCGCTTCCTAGCAAAAAAAGGCTACTCCTAACAATCCAATCAGGGCGTGACACGTGGAAGAGTATCACTACATAAGCAGCAAAGTCCTCCAATAGAAGGGCATATGGTATTATTCTAACTCAACTACTATTCCCAAAAAAACTTTCCATACAAGTTACTGACTTAAACTTCGGAGGGGATCCACCGGAGACACCCTCCTCCGGTCAAGGTCCTTATTTTACAAATCATCGGTGCAACATCAATGACTGGCATACTCATTCCCGATGAGTCCAGCTTACACTTGTTATCAAGTTGTAACAAAAAAATAAATAAATAAATAAAATGTCATGAGAGTTTTTTCTTTTGAAGTGTTGAACTCGCCGTTAATGTTCATGTATATGCTTTCATTTAATATCCTCCATAATTTTCCACCTTTTATGCCGAAAATGCGCTTTTCTGGATTCAACTTGAGGCGGAATTGTTGCAAAATTTGAAAAGCTATCTGTAAATCCTTAGGATGATCTACCTCCATCTGGCTTTTAACGATCATGTCATCTACGTAGACCTCTACTGTCTTCCCTACCAGGTCTCTAAACATCTTGTTGACCAACCTCTGGTAGGTGGCATCGGCATTCTTCAAACCAAAAGGCATTACTTTGTAACAGTATGTGTCTTCATGCGTGATGAAGGAGGTTTTCTCCTCATCTTGAGGGTCCATTCAAATTTGATTGTACCCCAATTGTAGCTTCCATACTTGAGTATACAACATAGCCCGCAGTGGAGTCCACTAAATGATCAATGTTGGGGAGAGGGTAGCTATCCTTAGGACATTCCTTGTTAAGATCAGTGAAATCTAAACACATCTTCCAGGCCCCACTGGGCTTCTTGACCACCACTATGTTGGAAATCCATAGGAGGTATTGCACCTCTCTGATGTGCCCCACCTCCAATAGTTTTCGGACTTCAGCTTTGGAGGCCTCTTGACGTTCGGGTGCTTGTTTTCTCCACTTCTTAGCGATAGGGGTAGCCTTTGGATCCTTGGAAGCATCCATATAGAAAATTTTGTATGCTCTAATAAAATCAATATATCTCATATCATCAAAGTTACCTCCATTAATACCAATGGACATACCCAAATAATTAAAAACTTTTACTTTCATACAAATATATTCTTCGTCATATATTGTAGGTATTGAAAAATTAAAGAGTTTACCTTTATCAACGATCAATTCTTCAGAGAAAATACATTCATTCTCTCTTTTATAAAACTCTTCAAACTCCTCGTCAATAAAGTAAATTTTCTTTTGCATTTTCAGTACTCACGAGTGAACTTGACTCTGATACCAACTGATGTAACGAACGCAGTGGAAATTTAAACAGAAAATTAAAGATATAAAAATCAATGGATGATGTTAATTCTGAGAATACCCATCAACAAAAAAATAACCGCTAAATTTCGTTGATCGTGCACGATACCAAAGAGTAGCCTTATTACAATATGTTGATCGCTCACGATACCAGAATGCAATCTTCTAAATATAAAAATCTTCGCGATTCAAGTATAAAGGAAAGAAAGAATAATTTTATTAATCAATAAAAACTCTCTTACAATTAAACAAATTAGCCTTTTATAGGCGAAGTATTCTAACCACACTTAAATTCCTAAATAATTAAAATTCTAAATAATTTAAACTTCCTAATTAAAAAGAATAATAAATAAATAAAAATATATCTAAATAAGAATCCTTATCAATTTAATATCCTTAGAATAAAATCTATTTTTAATTAAAATTATACAATATTTATAATAATAAATATAATATAAAATATATATTAATATATTTTTTGCCAAATTGGATTGTTGATTTTTGTAGGATTGTTGATTTTTGTAGGATTTTTAGCCCGCATCACCTTTACCGATTGGATCATAGACTGGATTGATGGTCGTCATGCAAAGATCGAAAGAGTGTTTCATGAATTAGATAGTCTGTTCCAATTTGTAATCAATGATCATCTGAAACCCGGAAAGAAAAGGGATCTCAATGACATAGTTGATGTTCTACTACAAGTAAAGGAAGAGCAAACTCAACTTGGAGCGACTGAATTTAGTATGGACAATATCAAAGCAGTCATCTTTGTAAGTTCATGAACTTCCATACAATTATCAGTTTGTAACACTCTCTGATTCATTCTGTATACATTGGTCCATCAGGATTTGTTCATAGCAGGTGCAGATACTGCTACAATTACTTTGAATTGGGCGATGGCAGAGCTGGTCAGGAATCCAAGAGTGATGCGGAAAGTGCAAGACGAAGTTAGAACTCACATTGGAAGCAAAGGGAAAGTAGCCGAAAGCGATCTGGATAAGCTTGAATATCTAAAAATGGTGATGAAAGAGACATTCAGAATGCATCCTGCAGCCCCACTGTTGTCGAGAGAAACCATCTCTGACTGTAAAATTGGTGGTTATGACATCGATCCTAAGACAATGATCTAAATAAACACCTGGGAAATTATGAGAGATCCAAAATACTGGAAGGAACCAAACAAGTTTTATCCTGAAATATTTGTTGATAGCTCCATTAACTACGAAGGATTGAACTTTGAGTTCTTACCATTTGGAGGAGGAAGAAGAATGTGTCCGGGTGTACATTTGGGAACAAAAACTGTAGAGAATGTACTTGCAAACCTTTTGTACTTGTTGATTGGAAATTGCCTGAGGGAATGACGAGAGAAGACATAAACATGGAAGAGAAAGTTGGTATCAGTCTCGCTATCACTAAGAAGACCCCTCTCATCCTAGTGCCCGTGAAACATCTCTTTAATAATTATTAGCGAAAATTATATATAAAAAACTATTCTATGTGAGTTTGTTGTAAATTAATGTTATAGGTTTGTTTTTGTTGCGTACTAAAATACGCTAGCACGTGCACTAGTCGACAAGTGATACAATGTGAGTACTGGATATCGTCTCCTAAAGGATTGATGAGACAGTGTATTAAACTTTAATATTATGCTTAAAGGTTTGATAATTTCTCTGCTTTTATAAATGATTATTATAATATCTTACAACTAATTAAATCAAAACTAAAGCAACAAAGTAAACTTCTAAAGATTTAAAAACGTTCAACAGAAATAAAACACAGACTGGTTTGCACAGGATCAAAATATCAGTATAAAAAGGCACAAGGGGTTTGAGAGTAAACACACAGGGTCTGAGAGTAAACACACAGGGTAGGACACAACATCAGCTAACTATGACTTCCAACATCTTTCCAACGTTTTACAAATAAGCGAACAAGACTGTGGATTTAAGAAGATCTAACTCTTTATATAGTAATGGATTAATGTATATCTCTATATCAAAAATCCTATTACACTTAAGCTAAAAATCATATCTCTATGCATCAATAACTCAAGCATAATCATAAGACCATCAAAATATTGTGCCAACGTTCTCATGTATGACACAGCTTAATATTCCTATTATAAATTTCTCTATTCTATACCAAAAATGCATCAAAATTTAAACATGTTTTTCTCAAAATCATATTCAAACTATAAATAGAGTTTGATCAAGACTCTAATACATTAAAACCATATTTTGATAATAACACACAAAGATACACAACATATTCACAAAATAGAGGTTAGAAACAAGTTACCATAACTGAGTTGATCTACCCTATGCTGTAGATCTACTTATGTTCTATAACAGTATATAGCAGCACAGCTGGGATTGATTCCAACACAGCCACCATAGCAAATAGAACTTTGAAGAAATATAAAGAGAATAAAAGGAAGAAGAAGATGATAAGAAAAGAATTCTAAAAGAGTATTTTACTGAATGCTATCACCTTATTCCAAAAGTTGTTAGAAAGTTGATAAAAGTTTTTTTTAAGTTGTTCATCCCCCTAATATTCTAGCACTAATATATAGTGCTCCAAAATATAAAAAGAAAACCCTAACAGATTTCTATCCAGCTTTGCAACTCTATTGTTTGCCAAAATTACCCCTAAAAACTCATTTGTTTAAAGTACTATTCTATTACAATTTGGTCTTTTTGTTCCAGACAGCCCAATTGATTATTTTTCTGTATTGTCTCTCCAATCCTTATCTTCCAGCATCATCATTCTTTGAAAACAACCTCAAGCCACATCATTTTTCTTCTTTTTCATTTTTCAGCACTACAGCACAGAAGACCTGCATATTACATAGGATGGCATAAAAATCCAGCAAAACACATTACAACGCATAAATTTTCATTCTCTTCTTGTGTCTTTTTCACTATATAATTCCCACCTATCAGTTTTCTTACAAATTGAAATATATTTTTCTACTTTGTTAATAAATTAAGGAAATTCATGGATATTTATTAACGGAATGGAAGCAAAAAAAACTTGATTTTTAAGAAAATAAATCTCTAGAATTAATTTGTAATAAACTCAAACTACGGGGTTTTTTTTATACTTATTCCTAATTATTAATTATGTCATTTCGGTTCGGCTGGTTCGATCGATTTAACCGTAAATCGATTATTGATTTGATTAAAAATTATAACTTTTAGTATTAAAATTAGGGATAATTATAAAAAAAACTATTTATTTTACCTCTTTTACAAATAAAATCATGTGGATTTTTTTTAATTGATAAATGTACTGATAGTGGTTTCCCTCAGACTTTTCGTCCAAAGACTAATCCACTGCCCCCTGCCGAGCGACCTCGTAGAAACACTACGTAGATATACCACAAAGCTATTCAGGGTACTTATGTGGGAACGGGGAGTCGAACTTAGGATCTGAGCTTTACTACCTATCAAGCGATCAAGTGATTACCACTTGTGTCAACCCTCACTGTTAAATCCTGTAATTTAGTTTATTACAAATAAAACTATGAGGTTATACTATATTCAATCTATAAATAAGCTACCATTTATCAATATTCATACCATATTCAAATTATATTTAATCCATATTCATATTTGTATTTAATCCTTTTATGTTCTTTCACCATTTAACATATAGTTGAAAAATTCAATTAAATATATTCAACATGTATATATTTTATATTAAAAACTCTGGGAAAAAATTGAAGAACATAAATAAGAAATTAAAGGGTAAAATTTAAAAAAATGCATTGTGGTTTGACCTTTTATCAAAAGAAGGATTGTGGAATTTTTTATATTAAATGGGTGGCTGTGGTTTTGCTCCTTTATAAAAAAAATGCATTGTGGTTTAGCCTTTTATCAAAAGAAGGAATGTGGAATTTTTTTTTATATCAAAATGGGTGTCAGTGGCTTTTTTCTTTTCATTTTATACATACAATAAGTGTTAAGAATCCCGCATACATCTATTTTATAAAAAAATTGGACTGTAAAAGTTTTTTGATAATGGAGCAAAACCACAGACCCCTGTTTGATACAAAAATTTCCACAATCCTTCTTTTAATAAATGATCAAACCACAGGGTACTTTTTTAAATTTTACCCGAAATTAAATGTCTTTTGACTTTTAACTAATTATAGTTAAATATAGGTTAAATATACACTTAATATATATGGACGTATACAAGGGAGGCTTGAGCTCCTCCTCTCCTCCAAAAACCCTATTAGAGTCTCGAAAAATTTAAGTTGGTCTTCAAAAAATTCAGGTTGGTTTTTGAAAAATTTTCATCAGAATCCCCTCTTCCCAAAAAAAAAAATTGAGCACCTTCCAAAATTTTTTTTTGGATCCGTCCCTCTTAATATATATGGAATATAACTTTTATGTAAATTAAATATTATTTAAATATGCATTAAAATAATTTAAATATAGTTTTTTTTAATTGATTCGATGATAGGATTTTTTTTGTGCAATGAGAGCTCATTGGCAAAGTGTACCACCGTAAAGGCAAAAGTATATTTTAGAGAAACGTTAATTAATACTAATTAATAAAGGTGATACTAACATGTTACTTGTGACAATTTCGTTAGTTTGTCTGCTTGCACTAGTAATAACAACAGAAGAATTGCTTGCTCCAGTAGTGGTATTAGGCTATATTTAGTTGCTATGAATTGAATTAAATTAAATTGAATTAAATATTAAATATTATAATAATAATTATAAATATAATAATAATTATAAAATTAATAATGATAATAATAATTTTATTATTTTTTATTAATTAATAATAATAAACTA
>CAOJCR010506584.1:0-10628 GCA_948330485.1 Euphorbia neoarborescens | reverse complement strand
AGGCACTACTATTGGTAGTGGACGGTGGCCTGAGACTTTGACTTTTCGCTTCCTCTTTCCTGCACCTCTCTTGTTTTGCCTTGGAAACCTAAGCTGTAATGGTTGGTATATTTGTGCTCGAACGTGCGCCTTTAGTGATTTCGAGCTCAGAAACAGGGAGTGTAGAAAACTACTGGGCATGAGGGAAGACACGGAGAACAGTTGAGAAAGGGAGCCATAGGCATCTTGCAGCACATATATACTCTCCCTAGAGAACTCAAGGGAATGCTTTGGGTAGCCCAAACGTCTTTTTACTCTTTAAATGCACTTTCTTTCACAAGATGGACACGCGTCAACATGATTGAAGGGTCTTCAAACCACCTAGATCACTTATTCCTCATCAGGAAGTCGTAAAGGCATTTCAAATGCTGAGCATACGTACCACACACATGTGTCTACTATGGCCCACCTCGCGTATCGGGGACCCCAACACCAGATTCTAAAGAATCTTGCATGACATGGCGGGGGAGGCTCGTGATAAACCCGGAGTTAATAGGGCACCCGACCTCTCGCCATAAGAGAGCGGGGCGGGAAGTGACTTCTCGCCCTCTCCGTATGTCGGGAACTCCAGTATGCCTCAGGGGATCTCTTCCGAAGTAGAGGATCTCAAGCATTTAATGCAATAATACAACAATTAATGCGACTTGGCCTTTCTACGGCTAGACAAGACCAAAGCCGCAATTCCTGGTAAACCTGCCCAACCCAGTGTGACGGAAGTGACATTATGGCAACGAGAATGATTAAACTGTGCACCTTTACGCCTGACAACGGGGGACACTTTTTCCTAGGGCTACCAATGGAGGCAGGACATGTGGGGATCAATGGGTCTATATAAACCCCAAACTCACCAACCATGAGGTATCTGAATTTATTACACTCATACTCCTTCTCTCTTAATTAATTTCTCCCTGTTAACTGACTTAAGCATCGGAGGGGATCCACCGAAGCCACCCCTCTCCGGTTAAGATCCTTCAGTTTGTAGGTCATCCCAGCTACTTACAACGGGAACATTCCAGCCGACGATGAGCATTGCTCAGACTCGTTATCAAAATATAACACGGACATGAACTACTTTTGGATAAAGAGAGCTCCAATGAGAATATGAGTAAAATATTTTTTACTTAATAAAAATAAAAATAAAAAATGAAATAAACCAAAGGAAAAAAATGAAAACAACGAAATCAATAAAATGAAATGAAATAAACAAAAAAAAATGAGAACAAATTAGTTAGTTAAAAATAGTAATGATATTAAATGAAATTAAAAATTAAAGGAATCAATCAAGTAAACATGTAAAAAGAAGTTAAATAAGGAAAAAAAAAATTAAAGATTAAAAAAAACAACGAAATAGATTAAATAATTGGTTCTCAAACATGGTAAACAGATTAAATATCAATTGGATATCAGTAAAATAACATTGATTTGGGACACAACAATAAACCTTTAACATGATGATAGAATAGAAAATAAATCTGGTTATGAACTTAGAACAAAAAGCCAATTGACATCAATGTTACATTAAATCAATTTTCATCCAGAAGTGTTCTAAGGATAGCACATCAAATCAATTCAGCAGGAATACAAATGTGCAGAAACAGTGTTAAAAAAATTTGTTAGTCAGAGTATTAAATTCATTGGTTAAATCACTTTACTCAAATGTGTTTTAAAGATTAATTGAATTCTTGTAAAGAAGTTAATTCACATGTAAGAAAATAAGAAGAAAGGGTATAAGGATTACCTCTTAACTCGATTATTTTTATGTATGAGGGCTCCTGTTATCGGTCGTTACTGCCGAATCCCTAGATTTTGGTTTGCCCTTGCTGAATACTCATAATTGCAGTCCAGATTGCGTCTTTTCCTTGCTAAATCCGCAGGGTCTGTCGTTTGTTGTTGAAATCAGTTGCCAATGTTAGGGATGCGAAATGAAAATAAACCCAGCAAAAAAAAGTTTGATGGCTTACCCAGCAACAATTCACATGCTGTCTCTCAAGAATCCAACTTTAAACCATATAATCTAACCCAATAAGCAATGCAGTTGAATTCAATGTTAATATCAAATCAATGAAACTTGTCACAAATTCAATCAAAAACCCATATGCTCATCATTGTATCCACCTACTGTCGAAAGCTTAAAAGGGTGAATTTTTCTTCCATGTTTCAAGAGATATGATCCTTTCTTCAGAGTCAAAATTGCCTATAACCAAGTAAAAAATGAAAGAGTAACAAAAAGTCTATTGAATTAAAAGAGAACCCAGAACCCAAATTAGAGGCACAATAGAAACATACCTCCCCGTTCTATTTATGATACCCAAATAACCAACCATATGCATTATTGTTGTTGTTTTTCTCCTGCATAAAGATAATAACAAAAACATTTGCTAAAGACCCATCAATGTACATAACAACGAAGACAAGACCTGCAAAAAACAAAAGCAGGAGCAGAAGCAAAAACTGAATCTCATCTTGAAGCAAAATAGATTGTGAAGAGTGAAATTTCGTAGCTTTGGAATTGGAACAAAATAAAATAGAAATGCTAATGGGGAATGGTTTGTCAATAGAAGAAAAGAACACAGAGAATTGGTTGGAGAGTATATTTCAAATTTAATAAATGATAACGAGTTTGAGAAATACCCGTCGTCGGCTGAAGACTGGCTTGCAGTAGCTTGCTCGGATGACCTGTAAAATGAAGGATCTTGACCGAAGAGGGGTGGCTCCGGTGGATCCCCTCCGATGCTTAAGTCAGTGATCGAGAAAATATTAATTATGAGAGAGATAGAGTATGGTGCAATAAATTCAGATACCTTATGGTTGGTGAGTTTTGGAGTTTATATAGACCCATTGATCCTTACGTGTCAAGCCTTTATTGGTTGGTGTTGAAAAGGTGCTCCTTGATGTCAGGTATAGGGTGTACAATTTAATCATTTCTTTTGTCATAGTATCACTTCAGGCAGTCTGACCCTAGCAGGTCCATCAGGGATTACGGCCCTAGAGCCGTAACAAAGCCAAATCGCATTAATTGTTGCATTAAATGCTAAGATTTACTCTTTTTGTGAGAGATCTCCTGAGGCGTGCCAGAGTTCCCAGCAGACCCTGCCGGTTTTTGCCCCCCTTTTCTTACGGCGAGAAGACATCCAGCCATCTGGGAACTTCGGAGGCTCTGAAATTCCGGGAATTTCAGGGTTACCAAGAGTCCCCCCCATCACTCTCGACAAGATTCTTTAGGATCTGGCGTTAGGGTCTCCAACCGTTAACGTGGGTACACGTGCGCGATTCGTATGAGCGGTATTTAACGCTTGCGATTTCCCGAGGAGAATGCATACATCATTAATCAACAGATTTTAATAAAGCACCACTACAACATGCAATTCACAGGCCAACGTCATTATTTAATTACAGCTAATATTATGATATTCGACTTCTCAATTAACACGACTGTACTCAAATAACAATCAAACTTCAATTTTTGAAAGTGGGTAGCATATATACATCACCAAATTCCTGATTTCAAAACTTGAATGAAATGGCAAGCAGTGTAAAATATAATAGCTAATCTCATAGTGAGCAGTGAGTTAATAAATGTATAAGCAAAGACATCGTATGCTATATAACCCTTTGAAGGACAAAACAAATAGCATTGCAACACCAACATGGGAAAAAATGCAACAGTAAAGTTCACTAAGTCGGTAATATTCAACATCACGACAATAAACTGAATCTTTTGCACTGTAAATATTAAATACCTTCTTTCATCTTTATTCCTTTCAGAAGACATTCAGAATTGATTTATTTGAGAATGACACGAGTGTTGCTCAAAATAAGAGAGAACCCACTGGACCTCCACTAATGGTAGCAACTTTTTTAATTTGCCCAAGTTTCAGTCCAATATTAATGGCATTAGGTACCTGCATAGTTCAAGAAAAAGTATTAGATCAAAGAAGAAAACAAGCAATATAGCTGATTACAAAGTGAAAATGATAAAGACATTCTGAAATGTATGGAGGGATTAGTGCCAAATAATAAAAAGAACGATTACTAACGACTTTCAGAAGTTAACTTCCATAAAAGTTCATCAAAAACTAAATGAATGCATATAACACAGAAATGGATTAGATAGCTACTGCATAAGACATGGGATACTCTGATCAAAGACAATAACCGAAAAAAGAACATGTCATGATGGTTAGAGATGCTCTCACATAAAGTTGTTGCCTTTTCCCCTAATGAAAAAATTAATAAACAAGTCGATGAGAAGTTAAACAAAAACTCTCACAGAAAGTACTTCTAATACTTTCAAGCAAAGTTTATTGGCATGACACAACATGCATTTCAAAGTTCAAACACAAACATTAATACTCAATTCACTTCTTTCGACAAAAATTTAAGTTAGATCGAGCTATGAGAGGCAAAATGGCAATATTCAAAATACAATCACAGAACAACAGACTAAATGAAGAACTACTTCTCATTATGTAACGAAATCACAGTCAATCTCCCACATAAAAACTAATGCATAAGACATGGGATACTCTCATTTTAGACGATAATCGTTAATCAAGTAACACCAAAATGTTACAGAAACGATAAGAAAAGATAATGAAGAACAAACAGAAAATGTTGCAGAAATAAGAATTTACAGAGAAAGTAGAAGAACATCAGTGAAATACCTTGTGCTGTTCAAAAATTGAAAAGTAAGCTTCAAGCTGATAAATTTGCAGGATTTGTAAAAGATGATCAACAATGAATAATGGATGAAAGAGGAGCAATCTGTGATCGCAGTAGTAGAACATTACCAGTTGAATCAAGGACAAGGGAACCTGCACTACAAGATAAAAATATTTAAGCATTTATTTAAAAACCTGAAGATTTTTTAAAATACCACTGGTTGCTTTAACTTGAAACCGATTGAGTGTGTAATTCTCTCTAGCAAATTCAAGTTGTTGAAGTTCATTAGGAGTGCCAACATCAGGATAAAATTTCCAAACCTATCTACCTACAAAATTGTTGGTGCTAAATAGTAAAGGATTTTCATCGCTACTGCCAATCTCAAGCTTCCACATTTTTTCTTTACTTTTAATAAACTTATACAACCGCCAAGTAATTTAGACTACCGACATTATGATAAAATTTTCAAACCCGTCTACCTACATTTTCCATTTTAATGATATCACATACATCAATGAATATAGAGCAGGGTAAATAAGATACATTTATGGACTGAAAGGAAAGAAAATGGTGAATGAGGACCTAAACAGTAAGCATAACACAAAATGAAATCAAGACTCAGACAAAAATGCATTAGTGAGAACGATGCAGCCATGGCTACAATAAACATTTGAAATTCCATGATCTCTCATTTCTTTCAAGCAAAGACCAGAATCTTTGCATATACTTTAAGCCTTTAAGCAAATTTTCTACAGACATTTCAAAAGAATGAAGAAATAGCACTGCAATTGCAGAGCCAATACACAATGTAGTTACTAAATCCATCATAATGTGAATTAGAACATTAGAGATTAGTAGACATAATAAAACTGATAAGGATTCAGAAGCTGTAATACTGCTGTGTTTTTTACTGTCACAAGATTATATATCGCTAGCACCTCAAAATAGCGATATATCACATCACAAACTCCATCTTAAAACTGTTAATTCAATTTTATAAATGTTAATAAAGTTGTCAAGATGACACATTTTTGCACCTCAAAATAGTTAACAAACATAAAAAAGAGTGCCAATACCATACAAAGGCTTCTGTCAAATGTGCCAAAATAAAGTGACATTCAGCAACAAATTGTTCATATATATCAAAAGTAAATTTACAGAAACACATTCTGTTTGGGAAGCATCTAAAAATAAAATGAAGATATATATTGGATAATTGCTCAAAAATAAAAAGAAAAAGAAAAAGAGAAGACAAATTTAGAAACTGTAAATTCCTTCATTACGAGAGTATAGTCATACTCAAAATAAATAGGGGGAAATCAGTTCATCACTTGAGTGATTCAGAGTATATAGACAGGATGCAGTTTTTTTTTTCACCTTTGTTTGACAGCTCTGTCTATGCTGATTTTGCATCTTTTTGGAAGTGGCATTAGATTTGTCTCGCCTTATTCTGCAGTGTTTCTAAGCCAAATTCTAAAGGATTTCGCCTTATTCTACAGTGTTTCTACAGACTGATTTCAGTTTTTTTACGTTATTTGCGTTTTGGATTTTCTGTTTTCCTATTTTACATTATAATTATAATAATTATAATTACTATATTAATGTTGCATTAATACTACTGTTTAACCATCATGTATCTATAAACTAACATAAGTTTTATTATCACTCAAAAATATAAGTACTGTTTTGTATATAGCCTCGATCACCTGAACCCCAAATTCTTTTCCTTGATGAGTCCTTCAAATTTCAAACCTATAATTTGAAATAATTGACTTTCATTTACATCATTTCCATCTATATCAAGATATTATTATATACTGCTTGCCATCATCAGTTAAACTGGGAATAGAACAATTGAATTGTCATCCAAAGCTAAACCTCTTTTTTACTTCTGTTTTACTTATGTTGCTGATTATACAGATAACAGTTCTGTTTATATAGGGACTAGATCATCTCCTAAATTGAGAATCAGAGTTAAGAATTATGGTATTAATTGTGTTTTTAATGCTAATGGGATTTTGGACACCAAGAAATCCAAGCAACAACAGCAGATGAATGGGACTGGTGGTTTTAAGAATTTGGATTCTTGGTATTTTAGGCATAGTCATAAAAAGATTGAGCCTAAAATATCAGTTCATGATGAATTGAAGCAGCAGAAATTGGGATATGGGAGTTCAATCCTGAAATGAGTAAAAGATTAAGCAGGTTTAAGCAGATTAAAACAGAATTAGGAAAGAATATTAATGAAGGAAGAGGTAGATCATGAAACTGAGGCTGTTAGAAGAAAAAGAGGCAAGCACTATGATTTTTACAGTAAAGAAATGCCTTCAAAGACGGGTAAATGTCTTTCTGTAGAGGGAAACAGAACCAACTACAGAACTAATGGTTGCAGTGATTCAATTTATGAGATTGAGAAGGAACATGTTTCGAATCGAAAAACCATCCGAACTTGCAATGGAAAAACCCAATTGTGCATATTTCAAAGCAAAAACAAGGATTAAAGAAGGAAAAGTTCATGAATGCCCATTTTTCTATAAGGTATTCCGTTCAGATCAAGCTTTAGGAGGTCACAAAAGATCCCATTTTGTTGGAGGTAGTGAGGATAGAGCTGCTGTGATTGATCATCAAGTTCCTGAAGTGTAATGCTGAGACAACTAAGCCCATAAGACATATTATTGTTATTAATTTTTCTAGCATCGAAGCACTGAATCAAATTTTTGTTAGTAGCAGTTTGTCCCTCCAGACTTTTCCACGGTCCAAAACTCTGCTGGCTTACTTAATCTAGTATGAACACGACTAGAACAATAAGAACACATACAGCAAGGCATCTAAAAGGACTTACCAATTTGTACAGGTCACTTTCAGAAAGCATAATAATTGAAAGTGAGCATCGGTAATTTGCAATATACCATCAAAAACAGAAAAACCTAATTAAAGAGAAATGTAAACAGAGAGAAGAGAGATTCAAAAAAGCTTACCGATTGTGGGTGGTGGTCGGTCCAAGAGATGAGTTGAAGGTGGGGATCGGTGATTTCGGCGTTGGCGAGGGAGAGAGAGAGATAAGGAATTGAGTGAGATGAGGAAGACGAGGATTGTGACAGAGGGTTACTTCATTTTTTTATTAGTTTCTACTTTATTTTTTTATTAGTTTTTTTTAGTCAGTACTTATTTTTGGTGGGGAGGGAAAGATTGGCGCCCCTTTTGCCAATTACTGATCTAAATTTTTTTAGTTTTTATTAAATAAAATATTTTGTGATTATTGATAATCTTATTAATGATGGGTTTTATGTTTTCTCATTATAGGCATCCAATATACACTTTTAGTGACAATTTTTTTACCCATCATTAATTTTTTTTTTTTTTGTTATTAATGCTTGTTTCTTTGTAGTGCAAGAATACGTGTTGATGTGGGCCCTACATAGTACTAGATGGATCTACATGAAAAACACTACATGCTATCATCATCATAAGTGTTTCTTGGTAAGGCTTCGTTATATCCTTAGACTTGAGATCATTATAATATAGCATGAGATTTCATGCACTTTGATAAATACCTAATGGACCCATTAAAGGGTGTCAAGTATGGGAATGATTAGGTGGGCCATTGAATATGTTTGTGTTTACAATGATTCAATAGTATTTACCACTCAGCACCCACCAAGATGATATCACCGGCCACTTGATGGAATGAGATTGTAAGTGTATTGCTATACCCGAGTGAGTTAGGCACTCATTTGATCTAACCATCCATTCTAGATTAAGAGATGTGTTTAGTAGAGAATAGGATGATGGAGCTATGCCTGTTGCTATTTACTACCGATGTCAGTTGGCGAGGGGTAATATGAGATAACTAGCAGGACGAGTTCTCTTTTAGAGAGGTTGCTTTGATGTCTTAATTGGGGGCTACCATAGTTTGCTAGAATCCATTGGTAGTTTGTGGGCCTTAGGCTCACTAACAACATAAAGATATTTTCATAGGATCTTACATATGGATCATCTGATTTTATATATGACGGTTTTTGAAAGGTAACAATTAATTAAATAAATATAGATTGAATATCATATTTGATGTAATTAAATTTAAATCTATAATATTTAATTAATAGGTCTACGCAATGATCCAAAAATAGAATTACTCTCTCTACCACCTTTTTCTCTTTCTAAATTAAGTTATGCCCTTCTTTCCAAGTGAGAAAAATATGGTTTTATAACACTTAGGTTTAGGGGATTAACACGTCATATAATGATTGAGAAAAATTAGTTATACTATTATGTCTTCAAGCTAAATAGTAGCACTATTATGGTATATTCACGCTGTTATAGTATGTTTGTATCACTATATTATGTCTGCATAACTATACTATATGTGCCACTCTTCTATCTCTACACTGCTATATTATATTTGTATCACTATGCTAAATTCATAGGAGTATAATTGATTTTGGATGCAATAAAACCATTTTTAGCTCGGCCCCAGCTTCTAAGGATCCTAATCTGATCCTAATTACCAAGGGTCGTACCTTGGTGAATTGGTGACTCTTTGGTGCATCTCAAAAATTCTATTTCATGGTCACTTCTAAGATATACGTGCTTCATCATAAAAACCCTCGAGGGCTCAAACCTTGTGTTCACATATGGAATTTTTTTAATAACTTTAAAAATTTTAAGTTAATAGTTGTTAGTGATTTATTTGTGGATTTTGATCAAAATTGGGCTAGAGAATGTTGTTTAGTCCCGTCCCTCAATTTTGCAATTTTTTTTTTTTTGTAAAGTTGTTTTTACAAATTTCTAAAAAAATTTCCTAGATTATATAATTTGTAAGAACTTAACCTTAGCTTCTTGATACTATTTAAAGACTAGTAAGACATTTAATTAATGGTTTTTTAATATAAAATGTTCCTTTTTTCTTATTTCATCAAATTTTGCAAAAATTTGAGATTGTTTCCCAACACTGTGGATAAACCACAAGATCTACTAATTATCTTAATCATTTGCTACATTAGTTGGTTTCAAAGTTAGAACTTTAACCGTTATCTTTTTGTGAGAAGAGAGCATAGACTCTATGATATCGTAGGACAGGACGGTCTAGAACAATCATTCAAGTAATAACAAAATTAAGTGATCGAATAGCTCTTACAAATGGTTATAGATCGATCTATTGATAAAGAGAATAGACATATACTTACTACCCAAGGTAGGGAAAATCACCATCATGGGAGATATGGAAATTTTAAAGAAAGGTTTAATCCATTGGAAGAATTGGAGGAGGAGGATTTGGATGATAAAGTATGCATGCCTCATCGATATTATATAGCAGAGAAAGATAGATAATAGGAGAGTGGGATGTGAACTAAGATTCTAGAATTGCAAGGTACCTTCCAATCCAAGGAATTCATTAGCTTTCTAAACACTATAGAGGAAGTCCTATAATTTTAGGGTGTTCTTGAGAATTAAAATTTGCCTCCGATTACGAGCTAAGTTGATGACCTAGTGCCACCAGTTGAAGTATACAAGGCAAAAGAATAGGTAAATAGAAATTATTATATAGGAAAAGATAAAGAAACATATGAGATCTAGTTTCTTATCCTATAATTATCATATGCTAATGTACCATTCAAAGTAGAATTTGAAGCAATGATATAGATCTGTAATATATTACACAATTGATTTTATGAGTTAATTTCACACAACGATATTCAAAAGATAGAAAAGCAGATAATTGTAATACTAGAGGTTTACAAGAAAAACTTATAGAATAATTTTAACCCTGTTACTATATCTAAAGTGCATCAAAGTGTAGTTCACCTTAAGAGGAGGCTGTACCCCATGGGTTTTAATTATTTTAGTGGAAGTAGTGCTACTCGTCCTAGAGGAGCAATAGAAATGGTTAGTGTATGCCCTGGTCCTTTTGTGATGTAATTAGAATT